>OX596381.1:129195747-129496582 GCA_951394425.1 Tipula unca | reverse complement strand
TAGCCATACGGTAAGGAGTTATAATCAGCCGAAAAACACCTCTTCATACTCGTAGCCCTGTAGTTCTTCACCTCTGTTGTGCTGATTACATCATGCTGTTTTGTACGTCTGATGTTACGAGTAACAACCGGTATCGGATTGTTTTCTCCGATAATCGACTCTCTCATCGAAGACAAACTGATCAGGCGCGATGTCTCGTAGTTTAGACAGAAGCCTTTGACCTTACACTTTCCAACCTTTTTATTTTTTGCAGTCGAAAAAACTTCAAACCCATAGTTTTTGGGTCCTCCCGATATGAATTCAGTAATATAGCTGCCCGGACCATATTCACCTTCCAGCTCATCTGTCATATCTCCCAGAAATGAGCCTGTAGGGGGATCGTATTCACCCTCAATCGCAATGTATATAATCGAGTCGGTGTCGTAATAGAGAACACGTTCTTGTAGCTCCTCCAAATAACTGTAAAGCTTAAGCCGCGCATGCGCTGTGGTATAGGCAGCCATACAGACATTCACGGTTGACAACACATCAGCAGCTTCCTCCTTGTACTCCCAATTAACAACCATCACCACTTCGTTTACAAACTGCAAATTGTTAATTTTTATCGAGCTATTTGAGGTAAGGTCGTGCATCTCTTTAGGGTTCCTTATAATGGTGGTTTTCTGCTGATTTTCCCTCTGTCCAAACTTTCCCCAAAAACTGTTCAACATCAGTTTGGACGTAGACCTTAAACCTGCGTTCTTTACGATCAGTTTTTCTTCCAGCTTTACTCCTTCACGTGTCATATAATTTTTGATGTAATCGTCTTTCTGCACCTGACTTTTGCAGTCTGAAGGCCATCCCGAAGCTTGTTGCTTGATTTTGAGAAATTTATTGATAAACAGGGTAAACAAACCGTCTGTTTTATCTCCGTGTTGAACGGTTTTGTAACGCCAGATTTCATAAATATTGAGTATTATGTAACCTTTCTCGAGCGCCTTTAAAACTTCGTCGATGACCCAGGTACCGGTTAACGCACGATCAGCATCAACATGATTACAATCTTTCTGATAATTCTCTCCACAGGTGCGACACAAAAGAAACATCAGCTTATCGTGCATTTTTGTCGGTAACACCGGATGATATAGGTTCTGAGGCGGTAAAACCTTGCATTTTATCATTCCATCGGTTTTTTTCAGATCGGTCAAATAACACTCGTCTCCGACGAGTATCTCGGGATGTCCAACAGGGTATTTTTGGTATTTGCAGACCCACGGATAAAGTGAACAGACGTCTATATATTTAATTTTCTCATTATCCCTTGGTTTATAATACGTCCTAGTATTTCCCGTGCGACCACCGTAAAAAGCGTCCCTTGGATTGAGTGGTGCATTAACCAACATCGGATGGTTGTCACTAACTGTTGACTTATAATCACATTGCCACATCTCGATAACCTCATAACCCAATTTACGCAGTTTATTCGTTTTTTCTGTGGTACGCTTTTGTCGGGCATTCAGGGTATCCTTTTTATCCTCATGTAATGCTTTATCACGATTCAGATGTAAGCATTCGTGTCCATGGTAGTAACAGCCATGAAACTCAAATACCTGCTGAGTACCTTCCGCAAATCCATCGACTTTCATTCCGCTTATTAGTACCTCTCTACCGTTGAAGGCATGGTTTATTTTAATTTTTCGTCTGTCCTCCTCCTCGATCAGCCATTTTAATGCCACCTTGGATTGTATATCCACGTTACGGTATCCCTTTTTCGGTATAATGCCAATTGTTGAGGGTGCCAAGAAGTTTCTTCGAAAAGCCAGATTGCACGTTGATGCTATCGTAGTGGCCTCTGTGAAAGGACATACGTTGCACTCCTCAAACATATTTTTTCTGAACTTCAAACAAGCTTGAGTAAGTATCCGTACGTCCGACACGCAGTACGATAAAAACTCTTCCTCAAAACTGAATACGCAGTTTTTCTGTTCCTTATACCAGCCCATGAAGTTGTTTCGGCAGCCATGTTTTTTGCAGCTCTCATCACAGTCCTCACAAGCCTTCATGGTATCGGGTGAGTAAAATTCTGTGGCCGGTATACTTCCAACATATTTTGCATTGTTCAAGGTGTTAAATAAGTGAGGGAAATAACCCTTTTTGAAATCCGGTGGTAAATCAAACGCTGCTGGTAGTGCAGCTAGAGCCATCGGGAAATAATTCAGACTATCGATGAATCTCACTCGATCGATTTCCAAAAGTAATATTTTTGAACCTCGCATGATAAGTTCTGGTTTATGCGAGGTTTTTTCCAATAAATACTTCAGAATAAATTGGTGATCGAAAGCCTGTCCATTGTGAGCGATAACTACTACTTTTTTGAATTTATTGCGTATGTTAAGCACATACTTCATAAATTCATCAATAATGTCAAGGCCGCTATGAATAACCATCTGTCTGGTTCCACATGTTGAGCATGTTTCCACTTCATCGCCTGCATCCCTACAGTTGTGACATCGTTGTTGTAGAACACACAGGTTAGGCTCGTGTATTTTTGTAGTGGTATCATCGGCACTATAATCTTTTTCTTGACGTGTCTCAAGATCAAAAAAGATAAATAACACCGACTCAGATTTTGGTTTCCCCGTGTTCGGCTGCATATAACACTGATGATTTTCAGCCTGGTGTTTCCTGCATATACCGCAAAACATCTCGTCACAATTATGTATCCTCCCCCGCTTTATTGTTCGGCTACATTTATTACACCGGCGCAGCTTTTCACACACACCGTTTTCCTTGTGTTGTAGAAAACAGCGATCACCAGCAAAATCTCTGTTGCAGTCCGAACACAGTTTTCTACACTCTGAAGTGCACTTGGGTTTTACTAGACAGGCAGGGCAGGCACTCTTGCATTTATGCTCTGTCCTGGTATTGTAAGGAGCATGACAATCTTCACAATAATAACTGCACCCAAATGCAGATGTAAACGATGTTATTACACTGTAATGATTATCATCGTGTAATAAATTTATTTTTGTTATTGCCTGCGGTCCTTCGTAGATCAACTCCCTTCCTTTTACTCCCGCCGAGTATACGCAAATCTGGTGCCTTGATAGGTACTGTTGGAATTTTTTAATCTCCTCAATACCGCATCCCTCTTCTGGTACCACAACACCGGACTTCTTTAGTAAGTTCTGCGTTTTTATATCCTGATGTTTACCAATATTACGTCTAATAACACTTTTATCTTGGGTGGTTCCATTTTTTGCGTAAACGCGACCAACAACGATTGCTCGTGGTAAACAAAGGTTATCCTTGTTGTCTATACAGATAATCCCTTGTCTACCCTTCCATTCTTCTGGATAGTTGTTGTACGCAAAAGTTCTGTTTCGGCCTTGTCCAACGGGCATTTTTAGCTGAGTGAGCACTAACTCAAAACTATTTGTGTTGAGACCTTCTGCGTTACTCTGGAACACGCTGCTTAGTAGGTCCCAGACATCTTGAAAGGTTAGATCTTTCGCCGGTCTGAAGCTCAACCATGCTGCATTTTTAAATTTGTCCGATTTAAATTCCAGACCAATTTTATCACTTGCCTCCACGTTTTGAGTAATGTGACTGATCACCCCCTCTACGGCGCCTCGTATCCACTCAACAGGATTGATTGCATCAATAGGTAGTTCGTCTATTTTAAACGTCACCTCACGACGTGCAATTTTGTACCGCTTATTAAGTTTTGTTGTATCGGAAATTATAATGTATGAGTGATTACTAGCCGCGGAACTTTGATCATCCTGATATCGCTGAATTAATTGTTTTTTAAACATTTTTACTTTTTAAAATAACTCGTACAAATTAATGAGTTTACGTGGACAGGTTTACTGTACTATTGATTGTCTAGGCCGCAGGTCAGGGTTTATATACACATTTTATTAGCCATAAAACAACAACAACACATAAAGATCGTATAACCACTAGCTCAACCCCCTTCCTTTTGCTTCCGAACAACAACAACAAATAAATAAATAAGTAAATGCTGAATAAATTAAAATGTTACTAGTGAAATGACCAATATAGTGAACATGTTTGATCTTGAATTTTATATATTACGTGTTTACGAAAGATGATTGTTGCATAAATTATTATTATTATGACACATGATTATTATGTTGCGTCATCTACCAAGGTCGTGTTTACGCTAAAGGTCATGTTTACGAGCAAGGTCATTGAGTAATTCGTGTGACGTTTACGCTAAAGGTCATTGAGGTAGATCGTGTCGTTTACGCTCAAACTAATTAATGAGAAACAAGAAACAACAACAATGTTATACAACTCAGCTAAAATCCTATGTGTATATAAAGATGACCAATATAGTGAACATGTTTGATCCTGAATTTTATATTATATTACGTGTTTACAAAAATTATTATTTTGCATTATTACGAAATTATTATTTTGCATAAATTATTATTATTGTATGAGTGTTTACGTTTTTAAAATTGAAAACAAGAAACAACAACAATGTTATACACACGTATTTTGTTGATTATTAATACAGACCGACACCTAAATGACTATCTATTTTTGAATAATTAAAATAGTAAACATGTTTGATCTTGATTTTTTTTTATATATTACGTGTTTACGAAAGATGATTGTTGCATAAATTATTATTATTATGACACATGATTATTATGTTGCGTCATCTACCAAGGTCGTGTTTACGCTAAAGGTCATGTTTACGAGCAAGGTCGTTGAGTAATTCGTGTGACGTTTACGCTAAAGGTCATTGAGGTAGATCGTGTCGTTTACGCTCAAACTAATTAATGAGAAACAAGAAACAACAACAATGTTATACAACTCAGCTAAAATCCTATGTGTATATAAAGATGACCAATATAGTGAACATGTTTGATCTTGAATTTTATATTATATTACGTGTTTACAAAAATTATTATTTTGCATTATTACGAAATTATTATTCTGCATAAATTATTATTATTGTATGAGTGTTTACGTTTTTAAAATTGAAAACAAGAAACAACAACAACAATTTTATACACACGTATTTTGTTAATTATTAATACAGACCGCCACCTAAATGCCTATCTATTTTGAATAATTAAATTGTTTAGAAGAATTTACAGTCTATCATGTGAAACGAAAAACTTAATTCATTTAATACGATATATGTGCGCAAAGATTGAAATATCGAACCCTAACTATATTTATTATTTCCATATAAAAATATGACGTAGACGTTGTAACCCTGTTAACATACCTTTAGGCGGAAAATAATATATATATATAGACCGAGTACTAACATTAATCTATCTTTGGGGGGTAATAGTTTGTTTATATACCACAAATAGTCATAGTAATTTATCACACGTTGGTGGTGTGATGGTAAGACGCTTGCTTTTCATGTCGCGGACCCGAGTTCGATTCCACACGCTGACCAAAAAAAAATTATCCATATAAACATTTATAATCAGTAAAAATATACCATACTACATTTACACACACACACACACACACACACACGTCACTTTTCTAAGTAAAATTCAAAGTGCGTCATCAAAAAATGACGGTGTGATTAATTGACTTGATCAAAAAATATTTCCATTCAAATATATAGATCAACAATAACATTGCGTAATCATTTACGCTAAAGGTCGTGTGTGGTATTGAGACAGGTCGTGTTTACGCTAAAGACCGTCGTAATAACAATGCGTAATCATTTACGCTAAAGGTCGTGTGTAGTATTGAGCCAAGGTCGTGTTTACGCTAAAGGCCGTCGAGCAAGGTCGTTGAGTAATTCGTATGACGTTATATATTCGTATGACGTTTACGCTAAAGGTCATTGAGGTAGGTCTCGTCATTTACTACGAGCAAGGTCGTTGAGACAGGTCGTGTTTACGCTAAAGGCCATCGAGCAAGGTCGTTGAGTAATTCGTGTGACGTTTACGCTAAAGGTCATTGAGGTAGTCCTGTCATTTACTACGAGCAAGGTCGTTGGTCGTGACGTATACGCAAGGTCGTTGAGGTAGGTCATGTCGTTTACGCTCAAGGTCACATTTACGCTCAAGGTCACATTTACGCTCAAGGTCATATTTACACATGTCATATGACCTTGGACTCAGGTGCCCCGACTACTACTTCTAAGACATTATGAAAACCAAGCCCAGGATCAAACCCGTCGGAGCTAGATTGTTAACACAGTAAGCGGCCAGTAATGGCTTTTATACACTGTTTTATTATTACTACTTTAAATCTTTAAAAACTTTTACTTGTCACAAATTGCCTAGTTCTTGATAAGCACAATAAGTAATATTAATAACTAAAAAATACGCAACACAAAAATAATAATTTTAATTAGGTTAGCACAGGCATAGACAATCATACATAGATTTCTCGTTTGGACAATAAAATAGCAATAAAAAACTTCTGATATTTACTACCTATGTCATCCTTGTGGTGGTGTATTGTATTATTTATACATTATATACACACCAACACAACGATTACATTGAATGTTTTTGTTTTCATTCATATGAAGTGCAAATGAGAAATATGTACATATACATATATACATTTATATAGTAAACTGTTTTTTCTGGATACGGTATACAATATACAAACGAAAATTTTTGAATACTTCTATCCAAGTAAAGGTTGGTTTATATTATCCGTTCCGTTCCGCACATACACGTACCGGCACAGACAAAAAAAAATATTGTTTCATACATTTTATATGGAAGTATTTATATTATCCGTACGTTTCCTTTCAGACACGTACCGTACAGACAAATATTGTATAAAAGAATATTTGTCTGAAATGATACGTAAGCGAAAAAATACGAACAAGACGAAATAACTCGAACTCATAGTATCATCATATTTGTATTTTTGTATATGAATTATTTTAGTTTGTTGCGATCAATCGATCAATCGATCATGCAACTGAATAGGTCGAAATGTGTATGTATGGATATGTAGGTTACTTTCAGATAATTTTTATGTGATCTGTGTCGGTACGTGTCTGTAAGGAACTGAACGGATAATATAAACCAACCTTAACGTTTCTATAGAAACAAAAGTCACGTATTTTAACATTGAAATAGAATCTACAATTATCATTTTATAATTGATTCAAAGCTTGATCAAAGAAGTTGTTTAATTTTTGATATATTTATTAATAAAATTTATAGAAAAAAAAGCATTTCTCCATTGAATTGATATAAATACACACAAATACCAACGCAATAAAATTAAACTGCAAGACGAAAAGAGAAAATAGTAAAAGTGTGGTTATGTTTCCTTTTGAATTATATTTTTGTGAATAAAATAAAATACTTAAAGGGTATTTCAATAAAAGCTGCATGATTTTGTTTGAATAAATCTCAAACTAATTTCACTTCAATTTCAACGTAAATTTTGGATTTTAGATTATAAATGGAACACCATGACTATCACAGTTCTTCTGGCACGGTTCTATTTTATTTTGGTAAAGTTTTGTTACGCATTTATGCATAATTATGGTTCTAAATAAATTGTGCAGCTGTTATTGGAACTCCCTATGACATGTTGTAAGTTGTCAATATCACAATTTTTTTTCTATCGATCGATGTTTATGTTCTCTTTTTAAATTTTACGCTATTTCGTGAATTCAATTTTGATTTTTTTCTATTGCGATCTCAGCCTATTGGAATAATTTTGCGCTCTATCCCTTTTCCGATTTCGCTACAAGGTAATGAAATAGAAATATGTGGTGATACATTTTCAAATGTATAAAAGGAAATAGAATAATGCTTTATACGAGCATGCTGCGATCGCAATAGAAAAAGCGAAATTAAAAAAAAAATGTGAGATTTAATTCTTAAAAAAGAGACAAAATCATCGATCGAAAGGATGACAATATATGTTTTATTTATTTATTTTACCTACACATTCAAATAAATTCATGTTTACATAAATATGATAAATTCATATTTAATTTTGATTTAATGTTTATTAAATTAATAAAAGGTTTAAGGTTCTGACTTTCAGATATGTGATGCTTCAATATAGAATCAATTCCACAAAGTGTTTATCGAAATGAAAGATTTAACTTTTCATTGATGAAAAGTAATTCGAAAATGGTCATTTTTACATTGATTCTTATGGGATAATGTAAAAAGTAGTTCCTCTAGAAAAAGCTCGACAAAAAAAATGGCTGATCCTTACTCTGTATATATAGGTGGCTCTGATAGTAGTCACTTTTAAAATGGTGTCATCAGAGTAACAATTATTAGTGTTAAGGTTTTTATAAAAAAAAAACAAATTTTCTGTGATATTAAAAGTGTAAAATATAAAAGTTCACTACTTCAAAAAGTTATTCAAATTAAACTGGAATTTCGCTAGAAAGTCGGGGTAGAAAGTGGTATCTGCATAGCCAATCCTTGGACGTATAAGAATCTCGCAAACCACTTAAAAACAAGCGTCAAGTTATATAGTAAACATTAAAATATAAACTTACACAAAAATTCATCAGGGTTCTCGCGGCATATTCCATATATTGCAGGTCAATACATTGCAAATATTGATCAAAATTGATGAAGCCAGTGGTTGATTGATGAAGTCATTTGTAACCACAGATATGTATGTTTGTTGAATGAAAACGGCGGTGATAACGGAAACCCCTATTCTTTTTAAAATGTTTTGGTTGGCGGTGCTTTTTGCGCCAGGACCCTTTATACAGTACATTGTACTCAAAAGTGATAATATTTCTATATTAACAATCGTTACTGACGCTCGTTATATATTTATACGATTAAAAGCTCCGTCGCTCTTCATAACTACATACATATATAAACATATTCATTATTCATACTTTTTTGTGGCTCGTAAATTAATGCATTTACTTCACAAAACAAAGCAATGTGTACAAAAAAGTATTCATCCCAACTTAACCCCAATATATTTTTCGAAAAACTAAAGTTTTACAATAAATATTTTATAGTTAGTTGATAGTTTTTGCCTCAACAATTGAACAGACATAACGAATACAGCGTATATATGTATGTATGGCATGTGGTGTATGGAATATTGGAATGTGTACGGGGGATGGTAAATATTGCTTATAGTTTTCACTGTTAATACTACAGTTTTATGTTGTCATTGTTCGTTTATGTTGTGTTGGTATACTACTATTATGTGACACACTCTATTCGAATCGAGTATACATATCTATACACACTATATACTATCCCAAAACATTGTAAAAAAAAAAAATAATCGAAAATTTTTTTTTCTTTAAGATTTGTGATCATAAGTGGTACATTTATCAAATGAATGAAGATGATTTATTATTTGACAAAGTTGGATATTTTTTTTTTTTGCCGAAGATTAGGTCTATTGGATTTTACAAATTGTTTATGTTCCTTTTGTGTGTAAACATATAAATAATTGGGGAGACGGAAAAAAGTTGGGGTGCTGCTGTCTATTATATGGTAGACTTTTTGTCAATTCTGATGAAATATTTTTGCTGACTGAATGTGTGTCTGTGTATGTGACGACTATATGTGGAGATAAAACAAAAACAAATTTTATGAGAAAATTTAGAACAGATGATTTTCGAAAATAAAAATATTCTATGTTGTACATAATATAATGGGTTTCACAGGTCGTCAAATATATTTTTTTTGCTTGATTTTATTTTAGAAAATTTGATGGGATTTGACATCTGTCACCAAATTTATTGCGAAAACCTGAAAATCATTGTATTTTCTATTAAATGGAGTCCGACCCAAAAGTTGTCGTATATATTGGTATATATACATTATATGTATATCTGGACATAAATTTTATTACATGTCAATATATAGAGCAACTCTAAGCACTAAATAATTAATTTTTCTTATGTTAAAACCGTATTCACCTTGGGCTTCTGTACATATAGTTCGAGGATATTGTTAAATATTTTATATCAGCAATTTCCATAGCACAACACCAGGAAAAATTCTGCTTTAATGTAAATCCAATTCATGCTTTTATTAGTTATATAAAATATCTTCGTTTGAAGGCGTTTTTCAGAGCTTCCATTGAGTAATCAGTTCAACTTAGAGATTTTATTGTCAAAGTCTGTAGAAAAATATTGCTTGTCTTTAGGCAATCAGTTCGAGCTCCATGCTAAACCAAGTTTTAAAGTGACTATAAACAACTAAATTCAACTTTTGTATATAAACCGCTACAGCTGTAATTCAGTATATACAGTAGTGTAGGTAAAATCAGCTTTGAAGACGGTAGTTCCGAAGTATTGATGAAATTGAAACTTACATTCTGCAGTTGGTTTTACTATTGTAAAAATTTAAATTGTATTGTAAAATATTACGCGTTTTTAAAAACGTTTATTAATAGTAAAATATATGAATATATGTATTGTTGAGCTAATAGTTAGGCAACATCTCAATTAATTTAAATAACAATTTTGTGTTAACAATTGCTACACTGGTGCCATTTTACGGTCATCAAGAATCAACCTAACAAAGATTTTCTGTTTGTTCGATTTTTTTTAGTTTAGCGTTAGGGATATTGAAAAGCTTGGGCATGTGCACAATCTAGTAATCAACATGAATTCAACGACGACACATAGAAAAATTGAGAAATTCACGGGTTTCTAAGTTTTAATTTAAAATTGCAAATATTTACCAAAATTGTAATGTTCAAAGAAATAGGTAATTTTAAATTCCCAAAACCGTAACCGAATTTAATGTTTCTAAACATTCTAAATCCCAAATTACGAAACATAAAAGATAATTATTTAAAAATATTTGCCTGTAAATTTAAAGTCACAAATTTTAATTTTTAACTTCTTAATTGTAAAACATTAAAATTTATAGCTACAAATAAACGAAACATGCATTTATAAACTTTCAGATCCTTAAATTACATTTTCAAAAATTCTGGCATTTAAATATTCCATTTCTAGTATTGAGATCAACAATTCTTTGGTAAATTATTAATTTTAATATATGCCGATTCATTGAAATTAATAATTTTCTAGCTCTAATGTTTTCTAAATATGTTATGAATGTAGTAAGTTAATATTTATTTAATTCTCAAAATTTATTTTATTAAGAAAGCTTTATGTCAAACTCGAAATTCTAGAATCGAAAGTCATATTCAAAATTTTAAACTCAAAGAAAAATTTGTGGTCTAGATTCTCTTAATATTATAAATTCGGAAATTCTTTCGATAAATTTACATTAAATTTTAAATTTCATAATTTTTGTTTTTTAATTCAAAACTTTTAATGAATTTTAAAAATATAAATAATAATAACAACTGCACTGAATTTTCGGGACACACGGAAATTAAATTTTTTATTTAAAAAATATTAAAGCATGTAGATTGTTGATTTTTGAGGGAATTTTGTAAATAATAATTGAATGTTTGAATTCTGTAGTGTATTTTTCTTAAATTCAACGTTTGTCACACTTATAGATCAAATTTTTCAATTTAATACAGTTTTAAAGAAATGTTTTAAAATACAATTAGATTTAGTCAAAATTAAAAATTCGAAAAAATCTTTAAATTTCTTATATTTAAAATTGTGAATTATACATTTTTAGATTCAAAATTATTTGAATAATTCTCTGAGCTTTGGTAGGGGAATCATCTTCATTTCGCCATTTTCAAATTTAGTTTTTTAAACAGCCGCGGTTTAAAATTTAAAATTCTAAATTTCAAACTAGGAATTGTTTTCTTAAATTTTTTTAAAAATTCAAAATTAACGCATTTGTACAAAAACAAATGTAATTTAAAGTGTTGGATATTCATTTAATTTTCAATTGAATTTTCAAAATTTAACTTGGAAAATATCAGGAATATTCAATTTATTTAATTTTTTCGCTGATTCTCTTTCTCTAATTTGATCACAAGTTTTGACAAACGTAACAAATTTAAAAAAAAACAATAACAGAATTCAAATATGCAATCGTTGGTTGCAAAATTAAATCTTGCAAATCGTATATGTATTTCAAAATTCGGAAAATTAAAATTAGAATTTTCAAATTTTCTTGAAATTTTGATGCAAAAACTCAATTATTTTTTAATTATTTCCGATGCGAGATTCATTAAACCAAATAAACTTTTATAAACACAGATCCCAAATTACGTAAAATTCGGAATTTAGGAAAATATTGTAAAATTTCAAATTCGGAATTTTTAATATTGTATTTCAGGAAAAGAATTTAAATTACATTCACTTTAAAGTTAAAACTTTTTAAGTTAGATTTTATATTTTAATTATTTATAATTAAATATATAAGAGTACTTTCTTTCATATATGCAAATTACATTCGATTTAATAAAAATTATATTTCTTACAAATTATTTGGACACGATAACGAAAAGAGACCATGCTATTATATTTATTTGAAAACAAAACAAACCATTATTGTATAGTACGACATACATAACTCAAAAAAATTAAATTTTTTTTGAATGAAACAATTTGAAAACAAAAATGTTTATTTTAACCTTTTAATGAACTGATTTTATTGCCACAATGCACAGATTCGTACATAATTTAATACAAGACAGTTAAGGTTGCAAAAGACTAGTAAATCTAAATATGTACTTGTATACTATGTTTTGATCTCCGTTTTGAGTTTTTTTTAGGAAGATTATAAAATTAGTTGTTGCGATGTATGTTTTGATTTTTTAGTCAATTTTTATTCTAAAATTAAAATCAAAGTATGTATATGTTCATATGTATAAGCAAAAACCCATCAAATCGTATATAACGAGATAGTTATAATAGTTTTCAAATTATTTTATTGAGCTTCTTATAAAAATGTCAAAATCTATGAATACTGAAGCTAGTTTAGGAAACAATTTTACGTCCAGTAAGTTTAGCTATTAAATTACACACTGCTTTACTCTTAAAAATTATCTGTGTTTAATAATATTATAATTTATTAAATTTAGATTTGAAACGTTATATTGATAGAAGAAAAAAACGTGTCATCTGCATAGTTCCAAACTGTCGATTAAAATCGAATAAATCGAACAACCGAATGTTCCAATTTCCGAAAAATTTATATAAATCACAAGAAAGGATAGACGTTATCGGACTTCGAAAAAACGAAATTATTAATAAACTCAATTAAATATGCCAGGATCATTTTTTAAATCAACATATTACTTCATCAAATCATTTGACAAGAAATGCAATCCCTGTGTTAAATATAGGGTGTTTAAACAGGTGCGCTTCAACTTTTTTCCGATAGGGATGGCGAACGACGCCATATTTTTTATTGTTCTTTTGTCATTTGGAAACTTCATTAGTATACATTTCATCATGGAACGCTACACACTTGAGCAGCGATTGCAAATTGTGCAAATTTTTTATCAAAATAATCGTTCTGTTGCTGCTACTTTAAGAGCATTACGGCCATTTTACGATGAGGCTCACTTTTGGCTAAATGGATTTGTCAACAAGCAAAACATGCGTTACTGGGCAGGAAGCAACCCACACGTGATTCATGAGGCACCGTTGCATCCCGAAAAAGTCACTGTTTGGTGCGGATTACATGCCGGCGGCGTCATTGGGCCATATTTTTTAATCGACGATAACGATCGCCACGTTACTGTTAATGGAAATAGATACCGCGATATGATAAACGATTATTGGCCGCAATTGAATGGAATGGACTTGGACGACGTGTGGTTTCAACAGGACGGGGCCACATGCCACACAGCACACGATACAATACAGTTGAAGTGCTCTTATTGAAAAACCCTATATAATCCAAAGAAACTTCAATTCACCCAAAGAAAGCTTGTGGGAAGACGACGTGCAATGAAGTTTTTCAATCTCTATTTTATAAATCACCATCGACTTATAAATATTTACGGGACCAATTAAACTTAAAGTTTCCGTTAATATCTTTAATTTATAGATTTATTAATTAATATCTTTAATTTATAGATCCCACCAGGAATGAATGAAGTTTTCGTTCAACAACTTGGTCCATAATATGTCAGAAACTTCTAAAATTTGTGTATTAAATTTCGACGAAATATTCATTAAAGAGGATTTGACCTACAACATATTTTTAGATCGAGGATTGATTTGAGTTGAAGGATTTTATGATGATGGCAAACAGAGAAGAAATGAACTGGCAACATCTGCATTATTTTTCATGCTCGAGGAATAGTGAATGATTGAAAATATATGCTAAGCTATGTTTTAGTTAGTAGTTCCACCAATGCTAGCTCCTTATCACAACTGCTGAAGGACCAAATAAGAATTTACATAGATATTTTAAAATTAAATACTTATAATGATGAATGAATGTGATCCAGCTGCTACTAATATTTCGACGTACAAACTAGATTATTACTTCACGAGGCTAACAAACTAAAATTGTTTAGAAATTTTTTTTCAATGCTACGTGGAAAAGGTGAATTTAACTATATGCCATCAAGTTATGAAACTGGGGTACAATTCGCAAATATCGTGGTAAGAAAAATTACTTTAACTTCTCCATTTCAAAATTGTATTTCCGAAGATGCCACCTATATTGATTTGGATTGGAACACATTTAAATCTCTACACAAGATTTTTCAAACCATAATATCACACCATTACACGAAGTTGTCGAAGACGTTGATATATATTGCATTTAAAAAAAATAGATTGTGAAAAGTGTTTAGTGAAACTTTTAAAAACAGATAACAGAATAAATATATGTAAGACATTTTTGCAAGAAAAAAATTATAAAATTTATAAATTATAAATAGCACGGAGTTAGGTTAAAGTTTTCGAAAAGGTTTACCATCCATTTTGTAATTTAGCAAACGTAATTAAAAAATTAATTGACGAAAGCTACATTATGTTAAACCAATATTACGAAAATTTCTTACCCGATCCCACCGAAACATTTTTTCATGTTGGGTTTGATGAGAAAGAATTGCAGGTGGTACATACTGAACAATGAGTTTTCAAAAGCAAAACCTCGCATAACATCAAACCAAACAAACCGCAAATTAAAAATATTGAAAAATTAAACAAAAACTTTTTAACAAAAACCATTTACTTTTACTTAGTTTTGACTAAATTGCATGCTTCATTGCTTGATGTAATGGTATGGTTCCTTTCCCTAAGATACAGATCTGCTAGTCCTATTTTCATTTGTAAATAAGACAAACATTTTGGGATGAAAAGTCAAAATATTTTATTGATAATGAAAGTTCTATGCCATTTATGTATAAAAAACAATATCATTCTTATCCCCACTACGACTTCGTCTACAGGCCTGTATCCGAATATCAAAATTGTCGAAGACTTTTTTCATTAAAAGCGGATCAATGACCTCAATTTCAGCTTGAATGTTATTTTTAAGTTGTTGAATGGTTTGTGGATGATTAACATACACCTTACTTTTCAAAAAAAAAAAACCACAAAAAATATTCAAGTGATTTAATATCCGGGCTTCTTGGTGGCCATGGAACTTCACAAATTCTTGAAATTATGCGATCAGTAAATTTTGTTAACAATAAATGGTCTGGTGGCCTCAATTTTAATTGAACCAAAGCAAAACCTCCTTTATTGAACTTATAATTGATGGTTTTGACTGAAGTGTAAATTAAAGCAACAAATGGAATTGCATTTGCAACACAAATTAAATATTTTGATTTTTAAATAAATATTTTAAAAAATCAAAACATAAATCGCAACAACTAATTTTATAATCTTCCTAAAAAAACTCAAAACGGAGATCAAAACATATTGTTTACTAGTCTTTTGCAACCTTAACCGTCTTAACTAAATCCAGTTCATTAAAAGGTTAAAATAATAATTTTTGTTTTCAAATTGTTTCATTCATAAAGTTTTTTTTTTTATTGCTTTATGTATCTCGTTTAATTTGTAAATTAAACAATTTTATTTCAAAAATTGAACATCAAATTTTAAAAATTAAGAAAATTTGTTATTCGATTTAAAATTATGATGTAGAAATTTTTTAATGAAATTTGTAACTTATTATTTAAAATGTCACATAAAGAACTCTAGAACTTAAAATGAAAATTATTTGTAATATAAATTTTTAAATATGAATTTTTTATTGAGAAGCCGTTATGTATAAAACCTATTAATTAATAATTAATTTATATATAATAATTTATATATAAATTATTTATTAAACAAAGAATTATTTAACTGATAATTTAGAAATAAGAGAAAACAGAATTCTTGAGAGTGTATTTTTTTCAATTTAGGATGAACATTTTTTTAAATGTAGGGTTTGTTTATCTGAATATCTACTATTTTGAATCTGGAAAAATTATAATTTGTAACTTTAATTTTACAGTTTGAAATATTTTAATTAATTTTTTTTTAGTTTGTTTAATTAAGACTGTTAGAACTATTTTTTTTTTTTTTTTTTTTTTTTTTAAAAGGACTTGGCATAGACACTTTTTTGGTCCATAGCCTTACCTTACCATTCACACAACATTCATTCAATCCATTCATTCATCCATTCACACAAGTACAGTATACCACCTGCGCATTGCATAGCTCCATGTCATCCTGTACAGTGACATGGAAGATGGGTCGGCCCATGAGTTCTACATTCCAACAGAGGGTCATAGATGTTTTCAATTTAATCACCGATCGTAATCGGGAGATGAAAAATCCCTTTTGCGTCTCGCCTCTGTTGGGATTCGAACCCGGTACCTCCTGAACCAAACGTCGCAGCTTTAAATATATATATAAATTATAAATATAAATTAATTAAAATGATAACTTTTCCAGAATTTTGATTTCATTATCGTGGAATTCAAAGTTTGAAATTTCTTTGTTATTTGAGTAAAAACTTAAATTGAGGATTGTTTTTATAATTCAAGATTTCTCGGAATATCTAAACAGCCTAATTAAGATGATAGGCAATATTTTAAAATTACCTCATGGGCTTATCTGTGTTAGTTATAGTCATATTGAATATAGTTAGTTTGGTCAATTTCTCTACACAAATTTAACAATAAAAATTTGAATCAAATAAAACACTGCAACGGACAATATCATCTGAAGTTGTACGGTGAAAATAATATAACGCGGTCGAACAGGTTTCGCCCTTAACACGGAACAACTGATTAATGATTTAAAGTTTAGAAACCAATTTCGGGTACGCAATAAATTTCCCATATAATTTCATCGCCAAATTTGATTTATTATTTCAGAACATTCATAAAATTTGATTATGTTGCAAATCGGAAACCAAAAGTTCTATGGAAATGTAATTAGTCCAAAATTGTTGAAAGTAAACTACATACATGTACGAGTATATACACGCAGATCAACAAAAAATTGACGAAAATGTAATAAAGCCAAAAACAAAAAAAAAATTCAAAAAGAAAAATTCTAACTCAAATTCTAGTTTTTTGTTGAAGTTCTGTTATCTAATTTTTTGTTGTTTATCACAGAAAACAGCACAAAAAATTGAATTACCCAACAACAACAAAAACTGTTCGATTCCGCATGTAACGATTTTTTTCGATATCCTCATGCTACCAACACCAACAACAATAAGTATCTCGGCTCATCTATCTGGGTTGACAAAAAATAAATTGGTGGATACAAATTGTTTTTATTTGTGTTGTGCGTGTGTGTAGGTCCTTCCCCAGTGTAATCTAATAGTAATTTTAAGGGACATTTAAGGGAATCGCATCGATCCAAGATTTAATAGAATTTAGAAAAGTGTTTTTTAATTGATCGTAAAATATTGATGAGGGTGTCACACACACACACACACACACACACTTAAACTCGGATTTCATGTTTATTATTGTACGTATGTAGGTCGTTTTACACTTTTTCGCCAATTACAATTCACCTTCATGTCAAAATTAAAACCTTAAATCTTTTACAAAATTTCAGTATTCGTGTGGGTGTGTGTGTGTTCGCTTTGTGTATTATCCTTCTCTCATTTTCGTCTTAATTAAATGTTCAAACATGAATACAACAACAACACTAGTACAACCATGAAATGAAATATGAAAACTTTAACATGAAAAAGCGACAAAACTTTTAAGTCAAAAAAGAAAACAAAAAAAAATGAAAAAGAAAAAGAAAAGTTTCACTTTTTTTTAGTGGAAAATGTTTTATAGTATACATACATACATACTCGTATATATGTACATATATTTTATTTCGTCTTCTTGTTTCTCGTCATCATCGTGTTCATGTTATTCGTTCCAAGATATTTTCCTTCTTGTGTCTTTAGTTTAAAGATATGAATGCGATGATGAATAGCGAAATGACAATAAAAATGAAAATCATTTTTCCTCGCTGGTTTTGTTGCTGTTGGTTTATGTTTGTTTTTCTTTTTGCGGTGTAACAGAAGGATTTTTATTTTTTTTGAAGGGGGCCAAACTTTTATTTTGCGTTGTGGGTGCGCGCACCCGAGAATTATACGCGTGGCGAGGAATGCGGGAATGGGAAAGCTATTTTTTTATTTAAATGTTATTGTTATTGTCATTTTTCTGTGTTTGTGTTACAATATGGTTATATGGAAATTTGACGGTGAGATTTGTTAGTTTTTTTTTTGTTTTTTTTGCATCCCGGAATTTTTATGATATTTATGTAGACAAGCGGGAAATGAAAATGGAAATGTGATTTTGTGCGAATTTTATGAGATGGAATTTGTAGTTTTGATTGCGATAAATTTATTTGAAGGGGAGAATAAAGCTAATTTAAGGCAGCCAGCAGGCCATTCTCTAAAAAATCGTTTAAATGAATGGTAAATACTGGTAACCTTTTTCTAATTGAAAATTTCAAGTGTGTGGAACACAACAGATTTTTTTTTAGCGCACAAGTAGCCTAATTTTCTGATCGCCTCACAACATGCGTAGAACTTTTTGAAATGGTAACGTTCGGTGCACCGACAGGAAAATTAATGAATTCCTGTTACAATAACAAGTAAGATTAATTTGTTTATTCAGAACTGGGAGGCAGAGAGATAATTTGTGGCAACGGCTGGAATACATAACATTATTTTTGTGTTCCTTGTGTGCCCTTGTGTGTCAATTCAAAATAAAACATGTTCTATAGTCGATGCATAAAAACATCGATGGAATAATATACGTTACATTCGTTATCGAAAGTATTAATTTTTTCAAATATATAAGCTGGTTCACCTGATTCAATGGCACAATATTCAAAGCCTTTGAAGTTTTGCAGATATTGTAAGACCAGATTCTCATAACGAATACGAAATATAGTTCTAGAATCGTAATATAGATTTCCATAATATGAAGCAAGCTCAACTTGAGGATGAGGATTTAGTAAAATCATAAGTTGTTGTTATATACTTCAAATAATACGGATCTTAGTCATTAACCATATACATATGTTGTTCCCAAAGTAGAAAGTGAACTGTTTCAATTAGTTATTGCTGAAAATTAACGGAATGAAATTTTTCGGAATGAAAAGCTTTCCATGATTCCTCTATCGCACTACACTACGGTTCTTCAGAGGTAAACATCTGAAATTTTTTTATTGTTGAAGATACAGGAATCAGACGAGTTGAGCTTGTCTCTACCTGTCATATCTGATAATCGCCTTCAATTTAGTTCGTAATATTGAGGATGTTAATCATAATTTTATAAAAATGTTGCCCCAAAGCAGTATCATGAAAGTTTTATTAAAAATCGTCATGTTACATGGTACCGCAACAAAAAGTTTCATTTGAAAAGTTGGATTCTCATAGAGATGGACCATGTTAGAGTAAACATGTGACCTTATGATTGACATATGGAATTTGATTGTATGGATTCTAAATTTGTTGCTACATACCACGTATTACAACTTACAACTTATATCGATTTAAATAATGATATCCCAGTACATCCTATCAGATCTCCAAAACAAGATAGCAAATCACATGTGCCTACAGTATTTACAGCAGCATATATAGCATCAGACCTGGGGTAAACATAAATCTAAATAATAAAATAATTATATCGGGGTACAATTCCAATCCGATTAAGTGACTATAGAGATTAAGGAAGACTTATCCTGAATTAAAAAATATTTTACATTTGTTTCTCTCTTTACAAAAACAAAACTTTATTCAATTACGCTGTGGTAAGCGACGATAAAGTATTTTTATTTTGTATACATTTTTTGCATTTTCATTTATTTTATCCTAATCATGCCGTCAAAATTTTTTGTACAGTTTGGGACACGCGACTGTTAATACTAAAACACATAATCAAAAACCTACTCACTTCCTACTCAATCACATTATTCAGTAGGGTTCGTCAATCTTTTTACCTTATTGCTGTTTTTATTCTAAATATTTTTCAAATTTTTAGAATTTTTTCGGTTTTTTTTATCGAAATTTTAGATTTGTTTATCGATTTTTTTCAAAACGTACGAGACGGTTTTTAAAATTTTTCGAATTTCGGCTTTTTTCGAACATTAAATTTACGATTGTATTGTTTTATTTTTGCGTTTTTCGAATTTGTTAGATCTCTTTCTATTTTGTATATACGAATATTTTGTTCATTCGTTCGGATTTTTTCGAAGTTGGCTTTTGATTTAATTCATATTCGATTTTCTTTCTTTATTCGGTATTTTGGATTTTTTCTAACCGATTTTTGGATTACTTTGTTTTAATTTTTTCTTTCGATTTCTTAGTTTTTATTTATTCTTCGGTTTTTGCAAATTAAGACAAACTTTGTTATTTGAATTCCAACGAAATTATGAATACTTGTAGATATAAAATTATAAATAAAAGATTTTATTTTTATTACTTAAACCACATTTCAACAATGCTACATAGACGGTTGTCATGTAAATCAAAAATATATAATGTTGTTTGCAACATTTTTTTCCCACATATTTTATGTCATGAAATTCTAAGTGTATTTCTCTAATGATTGCTGTGCGAATTAGATATAGATTATCAGTAAAAATCTTCATCACAAAAGTCACAAATTTTCATCTACAATATACCATGGCAACCGAAATATGAAATATCATATTTTTCTAATTATAGAAAGTTTTGGTAAAACAATATATGTATGTATGTATGTATGTAGCCAAGTATTATAGATTTTTGGCAAAATCTAAATAAATATAAACTGGATAAACTCATTTAACCTATAAAGTACAAATAAGCGTTGGAATTTCCGAGTTTTCACTGTACTATTTGAATGATATCCAAATAGGTCAGTTATATAAATATTTGGCAGACGGTTAGTTTCGTATTCGAAAAGTTGAATGATTTCACTCTCTTCTTCTGTCTGGAGCATATATTGTTCTGCGCCATTAATCTATAGCGCAACATAATACAAAATACTGGATGTGTCGCTTTAATTCAATAAGCTTTCTTAATTTAAAACGGAGCTTAATTATACTTTACGATATATGAACACTGACTTTTTTATATTTTTATTGTTGTAGAAACAACATGCAATATGTTAATTTGGTTTGTCATTCGATTTAATGTTGGGGGAGTACGTTTGGGATTTTAATGCTGTTGTTTTTTTTTATTATTATTTTTTGTATACAAGAGATTGAAATATATTATATAGGTGGCAATAAAATAATTAGTTCACATCGTTATTGCGAATGACAACAAAAATATACGAAAGTCATGTTGTTAAACAAACAAGCAAACAAAAAAACATAATAAAAAACTACCCGTAGTGAATCAATGAGGAAATCATAAATATGTCCCATGTCACCATAGGGACTGTACAAAATGATGAACTTTATACCGAAGACCCAAATTTTCTATTTTATATTTGAGCATATATAGATAAATAATTAGTTTTACATTTTCAATTTACATATATGGTACATATACATATATGTATATACAAAGGTACATTGTTGTACCGACACAACTTTAAAAATGTTTTTAAAAAACTACCAACTTTATGTAAATATGTATTATAGAGGAGAATACACTGGGAACATATATAATTGGATTTAAAACATACACAAAAATTAGATGTTAGGTTATGTAAATGTGAGACAATTTATTTTTAATTTACATATACATACCTATCTAATACATATACAAAAACTTTATTACGTGGTAAAACAAACTCTTACAAATTTCGAGATGTACCACATATATGCAGTTGTCTAAGGGCACATGTCGTCAACCTCATATAAGATTATTCCTTTATAAAATATTAAAATATAGTCTCAACCGCGTTAAAATTAATCTATTCGTTTTCGATCGGTGCGCCAGCACTTCATAGTCAGTTTTTCGGAGCTGTTTGGAAAATGACACGCAATCGGTAAGAAGTTTATGCCAAATAACCAAATTATCATTAAATATTTTTGACTCAAGTTCCAAATGAAAATTTTTTAAATTCGATTCGTATCAAAGCATGAAAACCAATAAAGAAAAACTGTGAAAATGCAAATCGATCGGTGATTAAATTGAAAACATTTATGACCCTCTGTGGAAATGTAGAACTCATGGGCCAACCGACCCATCTTTCATGTTAGTATAGGCTATCATGCAGCTATGCAGTGGGCAGATGGCCAATTAACAGATGGACAGACCTATAGCTGTGTACAAAATAGGAATACTGTTCAGCTTTCAAAGGACAATAAATCCACTAGCCGAACAGTCTCTAATTAATGTATGTATGTGTTGGTAATTATTATTAGAAAAAAAACCTTTGAGTGAGCTTTGAAAAAAGCTTTTGAAATGCTTTAACTTGTAACTTTGTTCGAACGGCTTATATTTTTTGAGGTGGCTTTGGACTTGTATTTAAGGAAGCAATACAGCTTTACTTATGCACTGAATCGATCCTCTCTGATAATGCCAATCTTTGAGTGAAATATGAAATACTAAAATTCTTGGAAAATTTTTACAACAACTGCCTTTATCCAAAAAATGTATTCCAGAAAAATAGAGCTCTTTAGAATTAAATCTACAGGAAACAAAAAAGTCTGACCGGCCTGAAGATTTCACATCACTATACATACAGATTTGACAGATTAGCTTTCATAAGGCCAAAAATGAATAATTTAAAATATCACTCAAAAAGTTTTCTGGGTAATGGAATTCTCACCGAGCAAATAGCGCAGTGGTTAAAGCTGCGACGTTTGGATCGGGAGGTACCGGGTTCGAATCCCAACAGAGGCGGGGATGCAAAAGGGATTTTTCATCTCCCGATTACGATCGGTGATTAAATTGAAAACATCTATGACCCTCTGTTGGAATGTAGAACTCATGGGCCGACACATATTCCATATCACTGTACAGGGTGACATTGCGCTATGCAATGCGCAGGTGGTATACTGTACTTGTGTGAATAGGATGAATGAATGGATTGAATGAATGTTGTGTGAATGTAAGGTAAGGCTACCGTAAAAGTGCCTATGCCAAGTCCTTTTTAAAAAAAAAAAAAAAAAATTGAATTCTCAACGATTTAGCCGGGTTATCTTTTGATTTGATTATTTACAGTTTTTTTTTATTATTGAAATGAATCGAAATTAAAATTTCCTGTTTGGAGCTTAAACCAAAAATATTAATTTAGTGAGAATTGGGATACTTTTGGAACGTAGTGTATATAATTTGTTAATTTGAAATAAACTTCACATCAATCACGTAATTTCGATGAACGAGACCTATATATACTTTATTTTTCTATAATTTTTCAAAATTATCGTTATGAACTGGAGAGATGATTTTCGGCGTTAGAATTGCATTCTATTAGGAGTAAACATTTAGATAATAGCGTCAAATTTATAAGATATTCAATTAAACTTTCGTAATTTTGTCCAAATGATAACAAATCAAATTTTGAACAAAATTTTAATTGAAATTCAATATTTCTCAATGTTTTTTCGAATTAATTTCAAATACAAGTTTTAATTTAACTTCAATTGTTTTCTTATGTCATCTATTCAAATTTTTTCAGCCAAATAGAGGCTATTATCTAATTAAACCAAATAAATAAATGAAATAGTTAAATAATATTAAATTTTATTTAATAATAATAGTCCGCACAATTTATTTTTTCAGCAAAGATGTTGAGAATGTACATCTAAAATATGTCGATAACTACCATCCAGAATGAAGACCAAATAACTTCAAAAAATAAAAAAACTTCATCACGTACAATTTGATGGCATAGAGCTCCTCAAGAACGTAACCAAGTCAGCGGTGTTTAAGTTCATTCAATTCCTTAAATTTGTTAGTCTGGTGTTCAAACACATGAACTATAATTTCACAAAATATTTGGAATTAAACTACTTATTCTCAAATGGCATTGTTGTAGTTGCGTCCTTATTGCCCCAATATTTAACGACTCCAAATCTATATATCCTCAACCAATAATTGTTGGTTATTTGATTTAGACAATCTGGATAGGAACAAACACATTTTAGTGATAAAAACGTCAACATAATTTATTCTAATTTGGAAGAATTTACGTCAAACGATAAAGTACACTTCTGGGCAAAATTAACGTATAATTTTTTATTATGTTAAAAAATCATAATTGTTTGTAAGTCAACTATTATAGCATCGTTTGTGAATGTGTTCAAGCAAACGCACCAAGCCATTTGGAGTGAAGATTGGGCCACAGTTATGTTGTTTGAATTAGGCCAGAATCCAATTAAGGAACCGTGAGTCTGAGATTTGAGGATGAATGCAGTCTGGTGCACTTGAAACATTTATTTCTTGAAGGTTATAAGCTTTGGGTTAATGTTCGATACTGCTCCAGCTCACGTATATGTATAACGGTACAACCGTAGAGATATCGGCATTTCATGCCTTACGTAATATACCATTGAATACGGTTCATAATCTCAACGAGCAACGTTTAGAGGCATTTCCAGGATTCTAGAGGCCAACACTATTTTATCGAATAACGGACAGATTTGAAAATCATGGTTTATCTCCTTTCCGAATAATATAGTCACATTATGGTGAAATCTCTAACATTCGTATTATTTGACATATAACGATTGCTTGCAATCTAATTTTGAATATAATAATTCCGTGCCGGAAATCGACTTTTTTGCGTAAAGTAATTTTTTTTTGTTCATTTTAAGAAGTTAATAAAAAACGAACAAAACAAATCAAATTCGATGTACTACCATCAAATTGAAAATTTAAATCAATTACATTTTCAAGCAACTAACATTTAAAAATTAAATTAAATTAAGTTTTCTTCTAAAATCCTATCTGTATACCATTGATTATACCTTCATCAAATGACCAGAAATAAATTCTCACAATAGTCCATCATTTACCAAGATGCCAAAGAGTGTATACACTAAAACTGTATAAAAATTCACATAGCCGTATAAATTTGGGTGCCGCGTTAAACTTCGTGTTCCTGGAATAAATTTAACAAACAATAATAATCATATAGAAAGCGAACATATCCTTATAAA
Source organism: Tipula unca (assembly GCA_951394425.1). Lineage (NCBI taxonomy): Eukaryota > Metazoa > Arthropoda > Insecta > Diptera > Tipulidae > Tipula > Tipula unca. The sequence goes on along the minus strand of OX596381.1, from coordinate 129,471,189 downwards.
GATTTCGGTTTAATTAAATTATTTTTTACTATAGTTTTTAATTTGTATACGTTATATGTACAATGTACGTACATACATACAATGCAAAGTCAAATATTTAATTCATCTCACGTATATAGTTAAAAATTTAAAATAAAAAAATTCGCGAAACTTTACAACAAAAAAAAATTAATTTTTTTTTTTTAAATATTAGAAAACTTATAATTAAACATCTCTCGAAAATAAAGCGCAAATTTAATTTTAAGAATTCAAACAATAGTAAAACTTGGAGTAAAATATTTAATATTGTGTGTTTGTGTTCCACATTGTGATCCAGGTATATGTAGTAACACTCAAAGATGAATAAACCTTTATTAAGTTTGTTTTATAGTTTCTTATGAACTTTTGAATATTAGTTTTATGTTTTGTGGAATGTCTAAACAAGAGACGGTCCCCTAAACTCAAAGGGATGTATAATTTCATTTCAAAAGGGAATGAAATTGTTTCAATAAAAATAATTTAATTTTATTAATTGTATCCCTCCAACCGTCTCAGATTTTCTATCTTTAAATATCTTTAAAAATTATGACTCAAAAAATAACAGAAAATTACGCTTAAGCCCTCATGGCTTTTTCCAATTGAAATTTTATTTATACGAACATTTGAAGGTGTTCTGTAAGTTTTGTGCCGCCGATTCTAGACATGCTCTCGATTCAGAATTTGATAGCTGAAACCACAAAGATTCTAAATTAGCCGAGTACTGGTGGACATCTCTAGGATAGGCAATAGAAATTTTAAAAATCATTTAAAATTATTGTAAATGGTGTACAAAAAATAGTAAAGTTCATCAGAATATAATTTCGTTGAACAGAATATAAAGTTCATCAGAATACAATTTCGTACTAGTTTGTTTACCATTTTCGAAATTTGGACGAGAACCTGTGGGCATAACTAGTACCTTAGTTATTAAATTATACAATAGGTACATTTTGTCGCCATTTTGAATACATGTTTCAATAGGAAAAATAATAACAAATCCAATTGGGAAAATAACAGAATATCCAATTGAGCAAATAATAATTAAACTTATTCATTCATAACACTAAAGTTATAAATTTTGTTAAACTAGTAAAACTCATCAGAGTGATTTTGAAAAATCATTTAAATTACGTAATTTCTAAATGGTGTAAAAAACTAGTAAAGTCCATCAGAATTTAGGCCGTTTGATCACAATAATCCTAGTTGGTACATGGTTGGTAACTACCCGTGGACATCTCTAGGTTCGGAAGTCAAAAAATGTTAAAATTTGAATAAAATCGTGGAATTTCAAAATTCTGTGAAAATCTATCAACTCCGACACAAACCTCAATGCAAATTTTCGTATAAATAAAATCCAGTTGGAACCAAAAATTTTGTAGTTATACCCATATACTTTTCTGGTTTACCGAAATTAAAAATTTGTCGGATCAAATAAGCTATATGGTTTTGAGATGGGCATGCCAACAGAATTGAGATGGGCATACCTTCAAGATTTTTTTTTTAAATTGTGCCTTGACAATGTGTCTAAATAATCCGCGGGGCTGAGAATATTTTAGCACATACATTTAGTATTTTGTATGTGGAAATGAAAAAATTGTCCGATCAAAGCTATGTATATGGTTTTGAGCTGGTCATACCGATAGCTACAATATTTCTTACAACCATGAGGTATACAAATATTAAAGCTGCTTATATTCAAGTTTTAATCCAAACTCGTTCAAATTACTTTCACTCACATATTGACATATGTATAGGTATCTAGTTAAATTAAAACTTAAAATTTTGTTAGATATTTAATTTTTTTATTTGTTCACTGAATATATTAAATTTAAGTTGAGTAAGAATTACAATAATTACAATACAATAATATATTTCTAATATGTTTTAGTTATTAATATTATTTTAAAAAAATTAAAAAAATCAAATACTCCAACTCGGATTCCTCTGTTGTGCAATAAACTCTTGTGGCCAAGTGTTACTACACGATTTTGTTCAAATCATTGTCACACAGTTCTAAAAGATTTGTAATGTAACGTTCACTTTTATTTATACGAACATTTGAAGGTGTTCTGTAAGTTTTGTGCCGCCGATTCTAGACATGCTCTCGATTCAGAATTTGATAGCTGAAACCACAAAGATTCTAAATTAGCCGAGTACTGTTGGACATCTCTAGGATAGGCAATAGAAATTTTAAAAATCATTTAAAATTATTGTAAATGGTGTACAAAAAATAGTAAAGTTCATCAGAATATAATTTCGTTGAACAGAATATAAAGTTCATCAGAATACAATTTCGTACTAGTTTGTTTACCATTTTCGAAATTTGGACGAGAACCTGTGGGCATAACTAGTACCTTAGTTATTAAATTATACAATAGGTACATTTTGTCGCCATTTTGAATACATGTTTCAATAGGAAAAATAATAACAAATCCAATTGGGAAAAATAACAGAATATCCAATTGAGCAAATAATAATTAAACTTATTCATTCATAACACTAAAGTTATAAATTTTGTTAAACTAGTAAAACTCATCAGAGTGATTTTGAAAAATCATTTAAATTACGTAATTTCTAAATGGTGTAAAAAACTAGTAAAGTCCATCAGAATTTAGGCCGTTTGATCACAATAATCCTAGTTGGTACATGGTTGGTAACTACCCGTGGACATCTCTAGGTTCGGAAGTCAAAAAATGTTAAAATTTGAATAAAATCATGGAATTTCAAAATTCTGTGAAAATCTATCAACTCCGACACAAACCTCAATGCAAATTTTCGTATAAATAAAATCCAGTTGGAACCAAAAATTTTGTAGTTATACCCATATACTTTTCTGGTTTACCGAAATTAAAAATTTGTCGGATCAAATAAGCTATATGGTTTTGAGATGGGCATGCCAACAGAATTGAGATGGGCATACCTTCAAGATTTTTTTTTTAAATCGTGCCTTGACAATGTGTCTAAATAATCCGCGGGGCTGAGAATATTTTAGCACATACATTTAGTATTTTGTATGTGGAAATAAAAAAATTGTCCGATCAAAGCTATATGGTTTTGAGCTGGTCATACCGATAGCCTACAATATTTCTTACAACCATGAGGTATACAAATATTAAAGCTGCTTATATTCAAGTTTTAATCCAAACTCGTTCAAATTACTTTCACTCACATATTGACATATGTATAGGTATCTAGTTAAATTAAAACTTAAAATTTTGTTAGATATTTAATTTTTTTATTTGTTCACTGAATATATTAAGTTGAGTAAGAATTACAATAATTACAATACAATAATATATTTCTAATATGTTTTAGTTATTAATTTTATTATAAAAAAATTAAAATAATCAAATACTCCAACTCGGATTCCTCTGTTGTGCAATAAGCTGTTGTGGCCAAGTGTTACTACACGATTTTGTTCAAATCATTGTCACACAGTTCTAAAAGATTTGTAATGTAACGTTCACTCAATAATATAGTTTAATTTACATTTTAGAACCATTCAATTATAGACAATTTGTTATGGTAGGAAGCAATGATTTGTACAGGGGCGGATCGATAGCCGAAAACTAGAAACGCAAATATTATTAATGGTGTGAAACCGGAACTGAAAATAATTTTTTTATCCGATTATTGTGTTGGAAACTCAGAAAATGTAAATATTTCTCGATTAAGTTGAATTTTTAATTAAATCTGTCGCATATTTAGAGAGCCTTAGAATTCAGATAATTTTTATAATTCGAAGGAATTTCCATTTTCTGGTCTAAAAGAAAGTTGGCAATCCAGAATGAAATGTTGGGAGCCAAGAGAAATAATTTTGTTTTGGAATCAGTTGAACTGGTTAGTAAATCTTTCGAAACTTTGGTAGCCTTGAAATTCAGAGTAAGTTTTTAAAAATAATCGTTTAATTGGAAACACAGTAAATTTTCTGCATTGTGAAATTTTAAGGAAACTCTTTGAAACTTTGAGAACTATGTATAACTAACATTTGTATTTCAATTCAATTATTTTGAAAATAGAATATTAAATTACGATTTTGTTAATTTTTTTATATTTGGTAGAATGATTTTTCTGAATCTGACTGACAAATACGCCAATACTCGTAAAAAAAATTAACTGCTAACGAAATGTGTATGCGATTATGGGGTAAATGTTCGACTGACTAGTAAGCAAACCAATTGCTCTAGTCAAATATAAGACTAACCGATTTACTCGACGATACAAACTTGAATTTAAAATAAAGTTTTTCTTGAATTTGTATTTGTTTATTTCAATTGGACAGTAAAAACCATAACGAGTGCGAAGCATTTCTTTAGCTCGCAAATAGAAACTAGTAGTAAGTCAAGACATTTAATACTAATGAAAAAAATTGAGTCGCAAATCTTTTATTTTTTGTTATAGTGCGAGCGATGATCTACCTCTACATCTAGCTGGGTTTGTATTACTTGCGTAGTTGTAGAGCAATTTCACCTTCAAAAGATTAAATTAAAATGTGTGCTTGCGTGTGAAATTGTATGTGAAATTGTGTCTGTGTTACGCAAACAATACAAAATGTGTTCGCCTTATCTGCATTTAGGCTTAAAACAAATTTCCAGTCGGAATGTTGGCATGTTGGTTCGTAGGGAAAAACACAGTAAAACAAATTTTAACTTTAATTTTAAAGTGAAATAAATCAATTACCATTGGGTAATTTACTAGAGAGATGTTTTCAATTTCAAATTTAACAGGTTACAATTCGTCCATAGTTTCATTTGGAAGAGTATTTTACAATTTAGGAGTCAAGATTAAAATGGATTTTTAAAATTTCGCAGCAGGCTGGTGAATATAACGTTTATTTCTTATTGTGTGCCACTTGGTTAAAAAGTTAACAGTTTTTAACAGTGGTAAAAAAAATGTACCCAACTTTTCAACTGTGTTGCTATACTAATTGGAAGCAGTTAACATTTTTGACGTTTACCAATTTTTACTGTCGGCGTAATTTGATGATTTTGTAATTTCATTTGAATATAAGATTCTTGAACTAAAATAAAGTTGAAATCTTATAAACAATAAAACGGGCAAAGGTTTAATAAAGTATTTTTACTCTGGTGAGTTTTGGCTACTATTTCAGGTTATGAATACTACTTTGCTAAGACATTTGATTCGCGTTTTGAGATTTTTATTTAACAACTGCAGCCTAAGTGTGTGTGCCAATCGAAATAACCAGGACATCAATCTCAACGTAATAAGATGCCGGCCCAATAAGCTAAACATTATGGCAACTTCGAGTCTATCAGTGCCAAATATAGCTTATTTTAAGACCTACATATATACCCATTAAGTTACCCGTTTAAGTAAAAGAATTACAATCCAATTTCCTGGGTACGCAATGTGGAAAACAACCTCAAGAACTCCGCTATCAAGCACAATATTCCTGAAGAACTATCACGCTGTAACCTATGAAGTATGAGTTAGGACGAATTTTTATAGCAATTTACATAAATCGCCAATTCTCGTTTATTGTCAACAAAATTTAAACATTCATAGGAGCCCATTAACGCTGTCATCGGCACCTACAAAAACCGAGCTCTGATCGTATTCATCAGAGGACTAAACGGTGGAGAAACTCAAAATCTAACCCTTTGGAATATGGCAATCCACAAGAGAAACTTTAACGATTCAGTAACTCTAAGAAATTAAATTTGTTCTCAACCAAAAATCCAGGTCGAAGCATATCTACTATGCAAAGAAGAATTCACATTTTGTTGTGTTATATCAAAATAACAAAATCAACAAAAAATCGTCCTTATTATTGTTATACATTAAAATTAGGAATTAGGTCTAAAAGTTAGGCTAAAGCTATTTTTTTTAATTTCCGAACAAGACAAAAAAAAATGAATTCCATTAATTGGTGTGCCATATACCAAAATCTTCGACTAAATTGCCCGACTTTTCTAATTGTTCGATTAGTTTATTTAGTCATTAGTATTAATAAAATGTATTATATATTTATGATTTTAATTTTCAAAATATATAAGCATTTTAATTGTTACTGTCCAACCCAAATAAAATGATCTCAAAAGCCTAAATTAATTAGCCAATTAGAGTCCCGGCTAAGTCGTAAGACGATGAGAGCGAGTAATTTTCATGGGTTTACCGAACATTTCAATATCACACTCTCACTGACTTTGTGTTTTCTGGTACCAAACGCAAAAAATTACGATTCGTGGTCCTGGGATGAGCCAATTTATGGTATGGCGATCTCAGACAGAGCCGCAGGTTTTAGCGCAGGTTTTTGCAAAGGTTGTCTAAGTGACTGAGACAGTTGTATAAATTAGTGTACATTTTAATGTATTTGAAATTAAATTAATGTTGAATTCATTTTCGTATACTTTTAGAATTTGAGTTTTTCCTTTCTGGGAATATTTTATATTACCGTCAATTTTGAAGAAAGTGGAAATTTGACATAATGAGGAATTTAGATACAGTTTAAACAAATTTTGATTTTGACCAGAAATTCACTAAATATAAAATAATAAAAAAAAATGATAATTTGCACTTTTCTGTTACAGAATATTTGAAAAAATTTCCAAAAAGTGCGGAAATATGGACATTTAGACAAAGATCTCAAATGCAGACTAATTTCTTAACGGGTTCTATTATTCCCGTAACCTTCAATATTGTTTACTTACATTTACATACATTTTTTTCTAATATTTCAATCTATTTGAAAAATTTAAGAAGATTTCTTATAATTTAATAACCTATAAAGTGTGTATTATTTATAAAATCCATTTTTAATTGAGACGTGATATATAACAAATTGTACATCCCATATAATTTTGAAAGTTCATCAAGTATTAGATGATTGCAAGACCATCTTATACAACAAATATACATTAAATAAAAATACCAACCGCAGTTAATCTCCCCGCAAAAACTAATTGAAAATTCAACACCAAAATAACTTCGAGACAAAAAAAAAATAAAAATCTCAATACTCGATTGAATATTAATTCCAAACAAGCAAGAGCAACAACAACAACAACACGATATAAATTCCGTAAACCAACCAAACTCAATCAAATATTACAATTTTAATCCCAAATTAATTATATTTTTATTTTATTTTTTTCGAAAATCCATAATTTTAATTAAAAACCAAAATTTTCCCATCCAATATTATTACTACACACACACACACATACATACATACACATACACACACACACAAGTACACACACTTAGTCGAAAAACCAAAATTTAATATTTTCGTCACGTTGGAAAATATAATTTTCTTTTTCTTGAAATAATTTTTTTTTTCTGTACCATGAGTAAATAAATCATTTTCACTTTTAGTTAAAATCACAATACCTATATATAATATAAGAAGAAGAAAAAAAGCCGTTATATAAAAAAAATAAAATATTTCCACACCTAATGAAAATTCTGACAACAGGATTGATGAAATAACGATAAAAATCCACAAATTTGTTATTTTAATTTTCATTTTCATATTGTTTTGGTTTTGGTTATATTTCATATAAATATATTATATTTATTATGAGCGAGAAGCTTTCCAAAATATTCCAAAAATACACAAAAAAAAAAAAACTAATTTTCTTCCGTTTTTTTCACAATAATAGAAAATATACAACAACAACTTTATCACAACATATACATGTAATATACACTTTGTGTGGTTAAAATTTGAACTTAATTTTCTTTTTCTTTTTAATTTTCATAATTTTTCCACATACACTGTGTATATATTTTTATAATAGATAGAAAAATTAAACCAAAATTTTCACACGAAATTAAAAAAAAAATAAAAACTTAACTTTTGTTTTTTTTTTAAAACAATTTATTTCGAACGAAACTTTTTGGTCAAATTAAAACAAAATTTTCCCGATACGGCCTGTTTGAAATTCACGATCGAACTAAGAACAAAAATAAAATTGAAATACTGATTTTCCTTTTACCAAAAAAAAAACAAATGAACATTTTTGTGTATATACGTAACAGAAAACAAAACTTTGATTTTCAATTTAAGAGACTAAACCGAAAATAGTAGGAGAATATTGTGATTATTTTTCAGTGTTTCACACTGCTGAGTTGAACTTAAATGCGCCGAATCCACGGCTCTCGAAGCGGGGCAAAACATAAATCTCACTCAAATATTTGTTGTTTTTAAAAAGTTCATATTTGTGTTGTATGCTCCTTTACTATGCACGTACATACATACTCGTATATACATACGTGGTATATATGGATGGATTGCATTGCTTGTGTGTAGCTTTTGTTGTTGTTGTTGCAATATACGAGGAATTAAAATTAGGATCATTACTTTTGTGAGATGTGTATACCGCAGCTGTATATATGTATATCGAAAAGGTATATCATCAGGTCATGGTCAATCCTTCGTCTTTTATTTCTTTCAATTTTTATTTTATTTCGAAGCGCAAACAACAACAAACAAATCTATTCAGTATATTTTGTCTATAATATAACGAATTAATTCCCAAGACGGTTCTTATTTTTATTTGAAATGAATCCATCCTTTCACAAATAGATCCCTAATTTACTTCAATTGACAAAAGAGAAACATTTCTATATGTATATATGTAGATAGCAAATTGTAGCATCAATTGCAACAGAACATAAAAATGTAAATCGTATATATACAATGTTATACTGGATTTGTGTGTTTCATTTCGTAACCCAGCTGGGAAATCACCTTAAATGGAAGAAAAAGTGGATTTTATTATATTTTCTGTTTTAGAAATTTACTTTTGGGAATTCGAGTTGGTTGAAAAAATGTGCAAATATACTATGGTAATATAGTTTCTTGGTATAGGTCTGATTGAAAGATTACTGATACCTCCGAATTAATTGTGTATTTAGAAATTGAATGAGTGTGCCCAACAGTGGCGAAACTTCTACTTTGCGTCCTCCGAGCAAACTATTATTATCAAATTCTAAAATTTTTTCTTTATTTGTCAAGGTGGTCGGTCCCTTACATTTTTGGTTTACTTTTTCAATATTGTTATTTAATTCGTGAAGCGTCTTGAACAAATTTCTTAATATTGTTCAAATTTAAAAGACGAAAATAATTTTTTTTTTTCGAGAAAATTTTTACTATTCGGTCAGTTATTGCAGAGCACGCAATTTGTTTTGAATTAATATCTTCTGTAATTTTTCTAGACTCTCCAACTGCACACGGTATATAGTTTTCACGAAAGGATAATGAATAATTTGTTATTTATTGTTACTTTAGAGCGTACTCAAAAACAAATATTTGATATAAATATTTTCTGTTCTTCATTTAGATAGACTGACGTGGACAAATCTAAATTTCCCAATGTTCATAAAAATAGTCATTACACATTTGGAATAAATAATTTAGAAAATTATAGTTTTAAAGTTTCTCGTGGTTTAGAGCGATTAAGAAATTGAAAAATTTGAACCTCTGTATACGATCTCGAGTTTTGGGAATATTGGATAGAATTTGTAGAGAAAAATCAGACTCACTTATGGGTTATGTAAACTTAATTTGTTTATAGGATTTAAATTTCAATTTAAACCATTGAAAGTTCAATCAAAACATTTTTCAAAACAATCATAACAAATTTTTTTCAAAAACAATCATAACATTTTCCAATTCAAACTTTTAAAATTACAAATTGAACTTTTAAAAAATTAATCAAATTTATCTCCAATTCAATTGAAATCTGCATTTAATAAATTCAAACATTATCAATTTTTAATTAAACTTAATAAAAATTAATTAAAACTATTTCTAATTTTACAAAAACTTAAAAAAGTTACTCAAAAAGGTCCATACAAAATGATGGCATAAGCCCACTAGACATATCTATGATTGTCTCTTATTGACCATCGAGTATTCATCTAGAAATTGTTGCCGATCAAATAATACAGTGCTTAAAGCCATGACGTTTGGATCGGAAGGTACTGAGTTGGATTCCCAATAGAGGCGGGATGCAAAAGGGCTCCATCCTTGATTTCGATCCTCTATTGAAAGTCCATGGGCCGCGCCATCATTCATGTCAGTGCAGGATAGTATGGAGCTATAGGATTTCAATTTTCAAATTCAAACGAAACTTTTATTTAACCAATTCAAACTTTTAAATTTTTAGATTAAACTTTTAAAAATGTAAATAAAACTTTCTCTAATTAAATTTAAACTTTTATTTTATCAATTCAAATCTTTTCAATTTCAAGTACACTAAGTTAAAAATTAACTAAAACTTAAAATATATTTTTATCTTTTCAGTGAAGAGCCGCCTCTTTAACCAATTCATTTTATGTATATAAAAAAACCTAACATCAGACTTCACGATCTTAGCGGATTATTAATGATTGAACCAATTTTGGTATTATAAAACAGTCTTACACATATAAGTCAAATAGCAAACTTCATGTCCAACTAACCAGCAATCACAGAGGTGTCTAGGTAAATCTGGGTATGCCATCCATGTTATATGTATCTTAAATCAACTTATTTACGCAACCGGTCAAATATGTTTTTCTTTTGTTTTAATTTTTTGTCATTACCTGGGGTTCAAGACCCTGTCGCAGTTTGCTTATTTACGTCCTTATCTTACGTTGATTAAATAAAGTTTCGTTTTAATTTGAAAATGTTTCGTTTCTTTTTGTAAATGTTTTGTATGAATTGAAAAAGGTCTTTATTGTTCAGGACATAGTTTCGATTGAACTTTCAATGGTTTAATTTGTAATTTAAATCCTATATTTAGAAGAATAGATGTTTTTAGAAAAACTACCATTAAAGTCATTATTTGAAATATTGAAATGTTCTTGGTTACTAAATACACTTATACATTCCGATGCACATTGGGGAGTTCCATATTTCTGGATATTAATTTTTTTTTTGAACTAAAAACGTCTGTAATTCAAATAATTTAGAAATGTTTGTTGATTTTATTCGTATTTTCAATTTTAGAAGATTGCAGAAATCACCTTACATAAAAATAGTTTTATGATGCTGTAATTTTAAAATATGTTAGATACCCTGTTTTGGTGTATCGGAATTTAATCCACATAATCTTGATATCCGCAACAGTTAGTTTTATTAACAAACAAGTGACACTTTTTTCATTTTTAATTTAACAAAAACTTTTTTTAAATTTCTAATTTTTGAATACGTAATATTTTTAACACCAAAATTGTTAGAATCAAAATTCGTATTATTAAAATATTGAATCCTAAATTTACCAATTTTCAAATTTCAATTTTGTTTAAAATATTAATTTAGGTAATATAAAGGACACCCGGGTCTTTCGAATCAATTGTATCTGAATATCGTTTTCAAATTTTTTGTTTTTCATCTTCCATAGTTCGGAGCCTTTTTTTAATGGGAATACCACATTTGAAAATACCATTCTGCATTTTAAATTAGATTACAAGATAATTAATTAATTAGATCTACAAGAAAAATACTGTCCAGCAGCATTTTTAAACATAGCTCAAGCTTTTGATGAAGGCATAAATAACGCAATAATGTTACTTGAAAAAATACCTTGACGCAAAGTGGTCGAACGAAAATCGTTCGCTTTCCTCTAATTTTAATGTACTCAACTGTATAGATAGGAAGAGTATCGCAATCCCGCTTGTCAAATTCTGGTTTAGTCAAAATCAGTGGCATAGCATGTGGCCAGAGTAAGCGATATTTAGGGCTGCAGTGAATTAGGAGCACATTTTTAAAAAGCTTTTTAAAAAGCATGTATAAATATATTTACTGTATTTCATCGCATTTAGTTGAAAAAACAACATTAAATCCACATCATGTATATTGTGAAAGCTCTCGAATTCTTTAACATTTATTATTTATTTATTTAACATTCTTTAACATGTATTGTAAAAAGCTTATCGAATACTTTAGTAACAATAGTAACATTTTTACAATGAAACGAAAATCGAGTACATTTTTATATGTTATTTAAGCATGATAGTGTGAACAACGAATTTAAAAATACAGCTATAAAGCTCTAACTAAACTTTGCTAGATTTTTAAAAAGCTCGGCTTAAGCTTTTAATCTGTCAACGTATTTTATTTATTCGCACACGTATCCACAATTGGTTGGTTTCTCAAGCTAGAATTATATCAAAACTTTGCATTGAAATTAGAGCTTCTTAAGAGCTTGGGAGGTGGTCGAATTAATTTTTTCCAGATTAACCAAACATACGAAAAAATGGAATTTCAGCCTAACAAAATTGGACATTAGGCCTAAAAATTGGGCTTGAGTACTTTTTTTAATAAAATACCTTTTTTTAGGAATTTCAACACAAATTAAAAACGGTAAGGCCGTCTCTTTTGGTCGAGTATATAAAAAATATTGTACTAAAGCCGGTTTCTTGGTTGTATTCAATCAAAAATTGGTTTTTTCCCCTACCTATGACAGCTGCTTCTGCGAAAAGATCAGTAATACACATAATATAATTAAAGATTACAAAAGAAATGCTGTTGGTCAAAATATAATTATACTAGTTGCTTGCGGCCCCCACGTGTGCGAATTTACGATAAATTTAGTTCGCTAAATTAAACCATTATTTTCATGTGCACATTGATTATGTAATTAAATAAGTTATTTATTTTAAGTGTATTTATTTTATTCAGTAAAATAAATTTAAACTCATCAATTGAAATTGACCAATGTAAATAAATAGTTTAAAGGAATAGTCCTTTCTGCAAGAACAGAAATTGGTACTAAGGTCAAAAAATCGAGACCTATCGAAACGCAGCTAGAAAAGGCAGTGTCCTCCGTGCTACCCTGGTGAAGAAAATCATCCATCATATAATTTTTAAAATTATTGAAAAGTGCCAATGGATTTGCAGGATTACAGTGACACAATATTGTTACAAATAATGATCTCAATGAACCGGGTATATGTATATCATTGCTCGCTTCTAATATATAGTTGTGCCGCTATGTGGTATCGTTGTTCAAACCACTTGCTCGAGCTTCTTCTTTAAAAGTTCAAACTATTAAAGGATTTTAAACTTTCGTAAGATATTGCTTCGGCCTGAAATGGTACAGCTCAGTGCAAAAATTATCCGATCTGCTCATGCGAAACAAACAGTGAGCATGAGGAAGTCCACGTTTTTGATGTTCGATTATGTAAACATAACAGACAACAGTTCCGAAAATATGCTTCTTTGATATGTCGTTTAAAAATTCTTTTAATTTTAGATTGTAAACGTGGGTTACCATATCCGGACGATCAGATGGGTTTTGAAGTTGTTGTAGTTCGGATTTGATTTTTTTCATGAAGGGTTACACGTAAATGTAATAAACAAATCAGGACGACCGAATTTCCTTATCATCGCCATGTTGTCTTGATACAATTTTGACATGAAACGCGAACCGCCAACAAACGAAGAAGGTAGAATATATATATATATACATATATGTATATATATATATATATATATATATATATATATATATATATATATACATTATATATATATATATATATATATATATATATATATATATATATATATATATATATATATATATATAAATATATGTATATATATATATATATATATATATATATATATATATATATATATATATATATATATATATATATATATATATACTTGTACATGTGTAGAGATACGTGAAGTTCAATAATACATTTATTGGAAGAATACCAACGGTAACAGTCCTATATAACTCAACGGAAGGAAATAAATGTGGAAGTTTAAAACTAGCTTTGCAACTTCTATTTTGAATAATTTGCAATTTGTTTAATTTGGATTTTGCTGCAGTTCCAAAAGTTGAGATGGCATAGAAGAAACGTGAATGAATAAATTAAAAGTAAATAGTAAGACATGTGCTTATAAGGCATTATTCCAAGATACTTGAACTCGTCTACACGTTCAATGATAACATTAGAAACCTGCAAAATGGGTAAATCACAATGTGGTAGAAATGGGGAGTGAAATATAATAAATTTTGTTTTACATAGATTAACTATGCTATTTTGTAGTAATTAAAATACTCCAGGAGTGTCTGAAAATAATTTTGCATATTAGTTAATGCCTGCGAACAATCACTGGAGTTATAAGAAATTGCAGTATCGTCAGCAAACATTCTGATTTGACCAACCAGCGGTAATTGGGCTAAATCATTTATGAAAATCAAAAATAATAAAGGCCCAAGAACACTACCTTACGGTACACCACAGTTGATGGTTAAGATGCTGCTTGCGACATCATTCATTACCACAAATTGAGTGCGGTTTTGAAGATAACTAGCTAGAAGTTTATACGATATTCCCCTAAAATCATAACTATATATAGCTTATCTAGAAGCAATCGATGATCAATAGAGTCAAATGCTTTGTGTAGGTTCAAGAATAGACTACACATATATTCCTGATTGTCAAATGCCCTATAGATTAAATCGGTAATTGCAACTATAATGCAGTGTCAGCACCCCTGTCTAAAACCATATTGATGACAGTAAACAAAATGTCTATTATTAAGATATTCTAGCATGCGATTTGCTATTAATTTTTAAAATACTTTGTCAAACACGGATAAGACAGAGATTGGGCGATAGTTGTTAATAGCATTAGTGTTTCCAGATTTTAAAATTGGTGATACTTTTGCAATTTTCAGGCTATTCAGTTACAAACGCTACAGTAAATATATCAGCCAATAGGTGTGAAAAACTACTATTATTACGCTTCACAACAATGTTAGTAATGTTATCCCACAGCCCTTATTATTATCTAAATTACTAATAATATTGAGAACTTCAGTGTCTTGAAGACAAAAAAACTGGAGACAAAAAAATGTAAGTCAGTGTTTAGTTTAGTCGCAGATGTACCAACATTTACGAATAATTTATTGAATGCATCAAGAATACTACTCGGCTCTTTATATTCAATATCATTAAATACAATAGATTGGACATTAGCACTGGTGTCATACTTCATAAACTGATTAATAATCTTCCAAACTTCTTTTTGGTTTAACTTATTAAATAAATTTGCGAAATAAATTTTTTGGCATGATATTTGAACGTTTTGATTTTTTTGCTAAGGAATTCCAACCTGCCTTTTAACACATGATTATTTGTGTTTTGCTTGATTCGTTTAAGAATACGATGTTTGGTTTTGGAATATTTATCAATCAGTTCATTATATTTTTTAATGATCATTATTAAAGTCGAATCTGGATTCCAAATATCAAATATCGTATATTTAAGAAGAAGCAATCGATGATCAATAGAGTCAAATGCTTTGTGTAGGTTCAAGAATAGACTACACATATATTCCTGATTGTCAAATGCCCTATAGATTAAATCGGTAATTGCAACTATAATGCAGTGTCAGCACCCCTGTCTAAAACCATATTGATGACAGTAAACAAAATGTCTATTATTAAGATATTCTAGCATGCGATTTGCTATTAATTTTTAAAATACTTTGTCAAACACGGATAAGACAGAGATTGGGCGATAGTTGTTAATAGCATTAGTGTTTCCAGATTTTAAAATTGGTGATACTTTTGCAATTTTCAGGCTATTCAGTTACAAACGCTACAGTAAATATATCAGCCAATAGGTGTGAAAAACTACTATTATTACGCTTCACAACAATGTTAGTAATGTTATCCCACAGCCCTTATTATTATCTAAATTACTAATAATATTGAGAACTTCAGTGTCTTGAAGACAAAAAAACTGGAGACAAAAAAATGTAAGTCAGTGTTTAGTTTAGTCGCAGATGTACCAACATTTACGAATAATTTATTGAATGCATCAAGAATACTACTCGGCTCTTTATATTCAATATCATTAAATACAATAGATTGGACATTAGCACTGGTGTCATACTTCATAAACTGATTAATAATCTTCCAAACTTCTTTTTGGTTTAACTTATTAAATAAATTTGCGAAATAAATTTTTTGGCATGATATTTGAACGTTTTGATTTTTTTGCTAAGGAATTCCAACCTGCCTTTTAACACATGATTATTTGTGTTTTGCTTGATTCGTTTAAGAATACGATGTTTGGTTTTGGAATATTTATCAATCAGTTCATTATATTTTTTAATGATCATTATTAAAGTCGAATCTGGATTCCAAATATCAAATATCGTATATTTAAGAAATTCATCGAAAAGCCGATTAACTTTACTAAAATTGATAATTTTCTTTTCTAAATTTCTAGTTACATATTTCGATTTATATGTGAATTTAGAGAAAACGAAACTATGATCACTGATGTTTGATTCAATTGTTGAGTTCAAGACACGAGTAGCAAAAGTATTCGTAACAATCATGCCATGGCTAAATAACGTAGAACTAAATGTAGAGACTTGACTTGAGTCCTTGTTAACGGGGATATTCAAATCATCAACTATATTGAAATTCGATGTGGCCATGTTTCCACAAAGCAAATGTTCTAAAAAATTATAAAAGCAGTCAGTATCAGAGTTAGGTGGTCTATAAGTCACACATACACTAGTTCGATTGAACCCCAAAAGTTGGATAAATTGTTGAATGTTATGGATGATACCGTGCCAATAAGCTTCTGCTCAGCGAGGAAAAAAAAAGGAAAACAGTTTATTTGCAACCGCAAGGTTGTCTTGCACAATTTTTCTTTATTTTTTTTTTTAATAATTGTTATGGTCAACGCTTGTAGAAGAATGATCGAGATTTTTATTTTTCTATCATACGATCATCTTTCTATATTTTTAAGAGCGGAGAGTACAAAACTTAGTATATACATTATGTGTATATAAATATGTATATACAGGTAAACATTATAATTATATAATTTAAATTATGAATAATATTCTTTTATTTTACTGATTGTATAGAGTATATAATAAAATGTAAGTATATAATATTCAACTAATATACATTTACAACATGAATATTACATATAATGGTAAAGTACAGGGCTGGATTACAACATCCCTATCCCCTATGAAAAAGATGGATTATCCGTAGGATAATTCATCTTGTACTTTGGCTAATTCATACTTTATAGTTTTATCAAACTATAGTTCGTAATTTATTTATTTCATTATTCTTAATTACAAATGTAGCTTTTAATTTTTCTTAAATTAGATAATACAATTTCAATTATAATATTAACATTAACAATTCATTTTTATTTTAAAAGTTTTATATTTAATTTATTTAATTTTTTTAATTATTCCGGCACCCTCAATCATATAAATTTTTTCGATTTTGTCAAATTACAACCGGCCTAGTAATATTTTAAATTCTTATAATTATATAGGTCTGATTCAATTATTCATCAAAAAATTTAAGTCTATTATTATGCACTAGTTTGATTCTGCGATTTACCCGTATGGAAGAATTCAGTGGTGAAGATATTTTAACTATTTCATAAGGTCCTGTCCATAGCGGTTCTAACTTATTCGATCTCGTTTCGTTTTTTAATAAAACTTTGTCACCAACGTGAAAAGTTTTCATATTTGAATTTTGATCATAGTACTCCTTTGACTTTATCTTATGATCAATTAAAGTTTTTCTTGCTATCTGCCATGAAAACTGAAGCCTTCTTTGAAGTTCTGATAAATAGTTATCGTAAGTATATACCGGATTAATGTCATTTTGAATAGAACTGGGTAGGTTTGGTTTATATCCCAAAAGAAGTTCTAGTGGCATATAACCTGTTGAAGTATGGGGAGTAGAGTTGAAATTAAAAATTGCATAAGGAATCCATTCATCCCATGTTAACGGATCGTCATTAACAAAATTCCTCAAATATTCTGTTAGTGTCCGATGAGATCGTTCTAAAGCCCCATTAGATTCAGGATGGTATGCCGTTGTGTTGATTTTTTTAATTTTAAGGATTTTGCAAAGTTGATTGAACATTTCCGACATGAAATTGGATCCTTGATCCGTTACTATAGAACTGGGTGCGCCAAAGCTGCATAAAAAGTGTTCTGAAAAAGCTTTAGCAACTATGTTGGTGTCTTGGGACAGGATTGGAATTGCCATTGAATATTTTGTGAGGTCGTCCTGGATTGTTAAGATATATTTGTGCCCATTATGTGAAACAATCATTGGGCCTACTATATCCATAAAAATCTTATTGAATGGAGTTTTCGAAGTGGTAGTAATCTGCATGGAACATTTAGTTCGACGAGATACCTTATTTTTTTGACATAAAGAACATTTCTTAATGAATGATTTGATACGCTTATTCATATTAGGAAACTCATAATATTGTTTAACTCGTTTAATTGTTCGTGAATATCCCTGATGTCCTCCAAGAGGAGTAATATGGAATTCCTTTATAATTTCATTTATGTCTTCCTCGGATGACAAAGTTTTTCGTATCGGTGTACTATTATTTGGAATAGAATTTGTAGGTAGTGTTGGTAAATATAACGGATTATCAAAAATGGAATTATCAGGAGATTGCTTTATAGTATTGTTGAATATTGGAACAGATGTATTTTGTGCATCTCGTTTTGATTGGAGTCTGGTTACAGCTGCTACTATTTTGGTGGATTCAGATGAATTGGGACTTTCAAATATTTTTATTCGACTTAGTGCATCGACGTTTTGATTAAACTTTCCTGGTTTATATTCAATATCGTAAGTATATTCCTCGAGTTCGAGGCGCCATCGGATTAAGCGAGATGAAGGTTTCGGGTTTTTATTCAGCCAAATTAAAGGACGATGATCAGTCCTTATTATAAATTTCCTGCCGTATAGGTAAGGGTGAAATCGCTGAGTAGCCCAAACTATGGCTAAAAGCTCCTTTTCCACGGTGGGGTAATTTCTCTCGGCGTCGTTTAGCATTCTACTAGCAAATGAGATTGGTAGATCTTGCTCTTCGAAATCTTGGGATAGTATCGCTCCGATTGCGTAATCACTCGCGTCGGTAGTCAAAATAAATATTTTTTCAAAATTAGGACGTTGCAGTATTGGAGATGATGTTACAGCGATTCGTAATTTATTGAATGCTTCGTCACAATGAGCATTCCATTCAAACTTTACATTTTTTCGTAATAAACGAGTTAATGGTTCGGAGATCATGGAAAAATTTTTAATAAACCGTCTATAGTAACTAGAAAAACCAAGAAAAGATCGAACATCTTTTACATTTATCGGTATAGGGTACTTCATGATCGCATTGACTTTAGATGGGTCTGGTTTAACACCGTTTTGAGTCACTATATGCCCTAGGTAGTTGATTTCGGTTCTTAAAAATTGGCATTTGGAAGGTTGTAGCTTCAAATTGAAAGTACGTAGACGTTTTAGAACATCGACTAGCTTCGAATTATGATCATGGAGATCGTAGCCATAAATGACAATGTCATCAAGATATACAAAACATCTAAGGCCGTTTAATCCTAATAAGATCGTGTTCATGAGCCGTTGAAACGTAATTGGAGCTCCCTTTAAACCAAATGGCATTCGTAGAAAATGATAATGTCCGGATTGGGTACTAAATGCTGTCTTTTCTTTATCATCATCGTGCAATTTAACTTGATGATACCCGTTTGCCAAATCGAGGGTTGAAAAATACATTGCTTTGCCCAATTGGTCTAAAATTTCCGTTATATTCGGCAAAGGATAAAATTGATCGACTGTAATATTATTTAGTCTCCGAAAATCTACAACTAAACGCCATTTTCGTTCATCAGCTGAAGATTTCTTGGGTACGATCAATAGGGGAAAATTCCACGGACTAGTACTTGGTTCAATAATATTATCATTTAGCAGGTTTTCGACATGTTTATTAATCTCATTCATTGCAGCTTCGGGAAGACGATATTGTTTTATATGGATAGGTTGTGAATTTTGAACTGTAGGAATATTATGGTAACAAGCATTTGTGGCAGACAGAGTATCGCCTTCTAAATAAAAGACATCATTGAACTCTCGACAAATTTCCAATATCGAATTTTTTCCTTTTTCGTTCAAGTGACTAAGATTAAGATTTTTATTAAGGTTTGCCAATCTTCCTTCTATGTTTGGATTCCAATTTCCAACATTTAATATTTCGTAGCAACTAGCTGATTCAAAGCTTAATTTCATTTTGCCAACATTTACTGCATAATCATTAGTATTTACTAAACTTACTGGGATTGTATCTTGAAAAAAACTGACTAGTGAACTAGCTACGTAAACACCACTTGCTATTTCATGCGACAGACAAACATATTCGTTTTGAATTTGGTACGGATTAGGTATGTGAATAATTTTTTCAACTCGATCGGGAAGTAAATAATCAGGAATCTCAAGTTCAACAAACAATTTGGGTAAATTACAAAGCGGTAACTGATATTGCAAGCCATGACTCGATACTTCAATAATGGATTTATCGTAGTCAATAACACATTTATTTCCTTGTAAGAAATCCTTTCCCAAAATACCGTCCGACTGGATTGGGAATGAGTTTGGAACCAATTGAAATTTTTGGATAATATTTGAATCGCCTAATAATATTTTACCATGGCACAGTGCTAACGTTTCGATTTTTTCGGATGTAATGCCTTTGATTTTACACTTATGTTCAGGTGAACAAATTGTGTTTGGGTTTACTGAGGATTTTTTTATTAAGCTAACGTCTGCTCCAGTATCGATAAGAAAATATAAGTTGGGAGTTTCTGATATGTCTAATTTAATATTTACAAATTTAGTATTGGCTGCGGTTAATTGATTATTTGACGACTGACATAGAATTGTTGGTAACTTATTATTTGTTGATTGAGTGACATCTGTTATTTCAGTATTAGGAGAGACAGTAAATGGTAAATCGGAATTTTCATTGACAGAGTTAGAAGTAGAATTAGTAAAATCAGTTCTATTTTCGAACATTATTTCATCGCTTTTATTTTTAAAAAATATATCTGATAATTTAACGTGTGGATAAGTTGGGGTAGAAACGGAAGAATACAGATTTATAGATCTTGAACTCGGACAACTGTATTCTGTTTTGCTTGAGCGAGTTCGATGGAGTTTTCCGCAACATGTACATTATTTGTAACAGGCTGGTTAGTATTCTCTCTTCGCTGGTTATTGTACATTCGCTTTCTACAATCTTTCAGCATATGGCCTAGATTTTTGCAATATAGACATCGAATAGGGTTTGTATTATTTTT
Source organism: Tipula unca (assembly GCA_951394425.1). NCBI lineage: Eukaryota > Metazoa > Arthropoda > Insecta > Diptera > Tipulidae > Tipula > Tipula unca. The sequence continues at coordinate 129,450,030 of OX596381.1, read as the reverse complement.
AAAATCCTTAGAAGTTGGTTTTACATCGCCAGATGACGGATGTTGATAATTTGACGAATTACTTGTATATGAAGTACTTGGCTTGTTGTGCTGAAAACAATTTTTAGCTGAATGGCCAGGTTTAAAACACAATTGACATTTTAAATAATTCTTGTTAAGATTCGGTGCTAATTGAGGTCTAGGTTTGTTCAACAGAGACATCTCTTCTTCTATCGCTTTATCCACGGACTCCTTTAGCGTAGTGAATCGACAAGCTTTCACTATAGTAGAAATTGAATGATTCAAGCCATCTTGGAATGATCGTAATGCAGTTGCTTCATTCAGATTTCTAATGACATTTTTAGATTCTTCACCTTCTCGACGAATACATGAACTGTTTAAAGCTGTAAGAGTTTGTTCAATTTTGTGGGCGAACGTACGAACATCTTCGTTTGCACCCTGAAAGAGTTTGATCAATTCAATCTGTAATTGCTCGACAGAACGAGAATCTTCGAATTGCGTTATCAACTCTTTTTTTAGTTGTTGCCATGTTTCTATGGTTTTAAATTGGGTTAGTTCGTAAGCTCTACCAGAAAGTTTAGATTGAACTATTTGTAAAAACAAAGTTTTATCATTTTCTTTGGTTAGAGGATTGTAAAAAATTTCACAAACGTTTATATATTTGTGTAGTAAATTGGTCGAACCATCAAAATCGGGAACTAATTTTAAAACATGATCAAGATTTAACGACATTATTTCAGACCGTATGAAATCTGGTTTATTATCTTCGAACCACTTAGATTGATTTGAACGTAGAGAAGTCTCAGATTTTACAGAATCAGCAGAGTTAGAAGAATCGTCAGAATCAAATTTAAATGTATTTAACTGAGAATGAGTTGTACTTTCTGAATCAGACATATATAAATTACTACTCAAAATATTACTCACGGTTTCTTTAATATTTCCTTCGTTATTGTTGAATACAATTTTCCTCGAACGTAAGTGAAATGATGTTCTCTTCATATGACCGTATGTGATTGAGCTCGCCAAAATAATAATTTACCGAAACATGAAAATTTGAAAGTATTTAAATTAGAAATTTGTTAACTGTATATTAGAATAATTAATTTACCTATGAAATTTTCAATTTTGATTATCTTAAAGTTGTACAGGTTCAATTTGATGATTCATTATGATGTTGCTGTTTATTCGAATTCAATTGATGTGGTGGTGTTAAAGATGAATGTGATGGTTATATGTATGTCGTTTGGTATTGTATAGTAACATAACCAAATCTTATGTTATTTCTAATCATATGTATGTATGTATATATATATGGATACATAAATTATGATGCCTATGGTATAGCTGTTGATCGCTCTGATTCTGAATGTGACGCTGGTTGTTTATTCTGCTCAAGATGTTGAGTGGATGCCAAATATTGTAGCAAATATTGTAGGTTTATGAAAATTAGTAGAGTTCGATTACGTGTAGGTCTTGTAATAATTAACATTCATTTTTTTTCGTTGCTGATATATGCAATCGAAACTGGATACTTAGTGTTAATGCACATTATATATGTAACGGAGTTTTATTTGCACAATTGTTAACGAACACGGATTTTCACTTCTCGTGGTTCTGACCACGTTTTTTTTAATAACACTTACGGTATAAGTTATAAGGCAGTTTTACTAATTTTGGGTACACTGATACACGCTTCGACTTTGTTTTAAAATAATCCGATCCGATTATTTTACCTTTCGATTAGGTTGTCGTTTTCCGCTGTCACCAAATGTTATGGATGATACCGTGCCAATAAGCTTCTGCTCAGCGAGGAAAAAAAAAGGAAAACAGTTTATTTGCAACCGCAAGGTTGTCTTGCACAATTTTTCTTTATTTTTTTTTTTAATAATTGTTATGGTCAACGCTTGTAGAAGAATGATCGAGATTTTTATTTTTCTATCATACGATCATCTTTCTATATTTTTAAGAGCGGAGAGTACAAAACTTAGTATATACATTATGTGTATATAAATATGTATATACAGGTAAACATTATAATTATATAATTTAAATTATGAATAATATTCTTTTATTTTACTGATTGTATAGAGTATATAATAAAATGTAAGTATATAATATTCAACTAATATACATTTACAACATGAATATTACATATAATGGTAAAGTACAGGGCTGGATTACAACATGAATATAATGCTTAAAATGTTTGCTTTTATTGTCAATACCAACAAAAAGTTCCTTAATTTCATTTGGGAAGTTAATGCTTATCGGTAAATTTGACAATTTGCCGTGATGGCATCAACTATTCTTATTTTCAGAATTAAAAAAAAATGCTTCACAATAGAGGCACTTATTACATAAATCAGCAAGGTAGATATTCGACTCTGGGTATAATAGACGCCGCTTAGTCATATTAAATACAAATTCAGAACCACCTCGATCATTTTGATATGACTGGGCCGAGTAACAGAATCTCAAAAATATTATTCATTTCTAATCTCACTCAAAGATTTACTTATTTCTATTTAACGAAATTAAATTGTTGTTATTTGCAACATGTGTACAAAATATTTAGTGTGAATTTTGCACACTTTTGGAACGCAGTTAGATTTGTTAATTTGTCATAATCTTCACAACCGAGGTCCAGCATATACAAATTTATTAATCTGAAAGTGTTTAATTAAACATAGCTTGTGCATAAACTAACTTGGTAATTTAATTTTTCACCGAATTAATTTTAAACATTTAATCAAATATTAATCGAATATTTTCAGGAGTTTCAATTTAATTTTAAGGTATTCAAACATTAATCAAATCACTTAATGTTCTTTTGTTTTTTTGTAATTCACTGATTAGTTGTACTCCCAACCGCAACAACTAACTCCCTGTATATACGAAGGTTTTAAACAAAAAAAAAAACACAAATTCAGATGTGCGGCGTATATACATATAGCCGATGATGATCCACCAAAATATCCTGCACACCCACACACTAAATTATTTGTTCGAATATAATATATGTATATATATATCGCGAGTACATAATACATACGAATATGGTATGGGAGGTGTGTGTACGGTTTATTTACTCAATAAACAATCATTAATTTTCCACGTTTTCAATTTTTCAAAAAACTTTTCATGACGTTTTTTCTGGATTTTGTTTAGTGAATTAATGAAATTTTTAACGAATACAATATAGAGGGCTATATATATACATATATAATTATATACACAGTCCTCCTATATATCCACCATCATCGCATATGCAAAAATTAAATAATAAAATCAAGCAAAATTAAATCATAACCATGATGTAACAGAAACGATATACTATATACTCGTATACACACATATACTGGAAAAACTAACAAAGCATAAACTCCATTTTCCAAAATAATAACAAAACCGAAGGAAATGTACAAAAACCTCTTGTTTATAGCTATGCGGAGGAGTTATACACACAATACACAGAGAATGACTCTTACATCACAAAACTCTCGAGTACGGTACCTATGTATGTATTTATACAGTAGCGAAGTTAGCCATTTGATGAGATGATAGGCTTGGTATAAAGTATAAATAAATGGTTGAGTGAATTGAAAGAAATGAAATTACAGATTTTTTATTCGTTGGATGAACGTATATAGCACAACAAAAAACAGAAAAAAAAAAGGATTTTCTCGTTGATGTTGATAATAATGATATCATTCATCACAGTTAAGTAGCTGAAAAAAAAAAAACCGAAAATACTGATAATACAATATTGAGATAAATAGATTTTTGTGTGCTTTTTGTGTTCTCTGGATTTTTTATTTTTTTGAAAATTAATTTCACTCTCTAACCCTTATTGTAACGGCATACATGTATTTTCGAAAAAATCGTCCGCACCAGAAAAAAATCATCATCATCATCATCCATCCATTGAAACACTTTAACCGTTCTCATTCCATCGGATTCAATTTTTTTTTCTATTTGTATTTGGTAAACTACCCTCATTGGATTATTGACGTTGTGTTATCACAAAAAAAACAAAAAAAAATAAGCGAAGAAAATTTCTTAATTTTCCTAATCATTATGTTTGTTTTCCTTTTATTTCATTTCACATTTGATATGATATTCAGAGAGATATTTTATAGCGCAATTCTGATATACATACATACATATATACACGAGTGTATAGTTTTCACAAGGTAGATAGATGTAGCACACAGACACCATCATTTAATTCTGTCAGTGAGAACTGGCGTCTTTAAATATTTCATCATCTATTATCCTATAGCTACATATATACATTCTAGGTTGTATTCGTTTCTATAGTGAAGGGTCATGTGTGAAATATAAACATGTTCGAAACGTTTTTCACCCAAGAATTGAATAGATGGAGATTACTAAATGATACCCTGTTATATGCTACCTTGATATGTGATGGAAACGGTCTTTACAATTCGTCCTGTAAAGGAGGAGCTGAAATTACAGACCTTGAAGAAATTACAGCTGTTTAATAACCGCATTGGTGATTATCTAAATAAGTTATATGCTGAAAGTGATCCATATTCGTGATGCTGTAATAAACGTTGATATTTTATTTGAATTTTATTGAGAGCGAGATCACATTTAAACCTATGATCGGTAGGGTAGTGGAAAGCCTCCGAAAGGTTTATTTGAATTAAATAAAATACGTGTTATACGCTAACCTAAAAACGAAATCAGATCGTGAAATCATCGAAAAGTAGTAAATACAGAACCAAATACGAGGGTAAGTCACCAGTTTAAACAAACGGAGAAAATATCGAGTGCTATAAAAGATCGTTGTTTCAGCTGCTGTAAGAATGGCATACGGCAAAATATTGTCGACGTAAAAATGATGGACCTAGATGTTTCCAGTGTTTAAAATATGGTCATTAATCACTGGATTGCACAAGTATATCATTTCAAATACAAAAGCGAATAACAGTGAGCAATCAAATTCAAAATATAAAGATGTAGTAGAGTGATCACTGATGGATGCCGGTAGTAATTAGGTTCGGTTAGGTAAGGGTGGCCGTCCTAAAGGACTAGCATAGACACAAAATTGGTCCGTAGCTGTACCACATTCGAGTTTCCTCCTCTTCACTCGCTAACCCATACTGAGCCTACCAAGAAGCGTTTAAAGTCCCAGACCCCGATCTTACTAAGATCCGTGAGGTCGTTCAAAGGGGAAGTTCCCATAAATTTTGTTCTGCTGTACGCTACACTAGGACAGGTGCAGAGCAGATGGAGTACATTTTCCTCCTCCTCTTCATCACCACAGCTGCGGGAGGAATCGGTTTGACCACTGAGACGTAGAGCCAGAGTACTATGTGGAGCTCCGTAACCATAGCTTTCTTTACTCTCCCTACGATGTTTGCTTTCCAGCTTAGCTTGCTGTCCAAAAGAAGTTCGAGGAATTTAGGTAGCCAAGCGCGCTCTGCATACGCTCACTCAGCGTACTAGGATATTTACCGAAGACCGCAACAGCAACGTCATCCGCGTAAGCAACCACCTTGAAGCCTTGCCCTTCCAGATTTAGTAACAGATTATTTATGACCAAGTTCCAAAGAAGGGGGGATAGAACCCCACCTTGAGGTGTCCCTCTGCTCACGTATCTGCCGGCAGACGTCCCACCCAGATAAACTGTCACGATCCTGCCTCTAAACATTTGACCTATCCAGCCTCTGAGTGATCCGTCTACCCCCAGACACGCAAGGGCCCGAGTGATTGCGCCCGGTCTGACGTTGCTAAATGCCTCTTCTATATCCAAGAAGGTTACCATTGAATATTCCTTATATTCAAGTGATTTCTCAATCGGGCCTATAAGGGAATGGAGAGCTGTTTCCACCGATCGTCACTTACAGTATGCGTGTTGAGATCCCGACAGCTCGCCCGGCTTGATTGAGCCTCTAATATGAGCCTCTATTTTTTTCCAGTGCTTTCAACAGAAAAGAAGATAAGCTTATGGGCGTAAAGTCTTTGGGATAGCAGTGAGAGCTTTTTCCCACCTTAGGTATAAATATTACTTTTACTTCAGTCCACTTTCTAGGAATGTGACAGAGTTGTAGGCTGCCTTTGAAGATAACTTCCAGCCAGGGTTGGGTTAAGCCAATAGTTCGATGGATATCCGCAGGGATAATGCAATCCGGTCGTTGTAGATAACTCGGGATGGAAGGACTAGAACATAGTACTTTGCGTAGCCTGGCCGTCTCTGAAGACTCCTGTATATTGCCACAGTAGAGTCTTCATGCCCTCGTCTTGGCTGCTCTCAGCTCGTACTTATAGATTTTGAGGACTTCCTTGTAACAGTCCCAATCTGCAGCAGCATTTGTGTTCCTCACTTTCTTGAACAGCCTCCTGCATTTCATACGAGTACCTTGGAGTTCTCTCGACCACCAGGGTGGCCGAGATTTACCCAAGGTCCTACTGATAGCACATGCACCTAACATGGTCATGTTAAAAAAATCCGATAGCTTGGTTACTAGAGCATCAAGCTCCTGTGTAGATGCAGGAGGGTTTGGAACCGATACCGGGAATGAGTTACCCAGAATGATTCTGAAACAATCCCAATTAGTTTTCCTCCTATTTCTGAAGGGTGGTTTGCTAGTGGGTTTAGTATCCACTTCGTACTGGAGATAACAATGGTCAGAAAAGGAATGGTCTTCGGACACTTTCCAGTTCAATAACCTCTCCTTAATAAAATCCGAGACAAGTGTGATGTCTAGCACTTCTTGTCTATTTTTAGAAATAAAGGTTGGCTTACAACCGATATTACATATATTTAGGTTAGTATACTTTAAATAAAATCAAGGAGTAACTCACCTCGCCTGTTGATATTTGTACTTCCCCAGATTGAGTGATGCGCATTAGCATCACTGCCCATGGTGACTAATATCTCTCGTTTTTGAGCCTCCATTATTACACTGCCCAACCTTCCTGGTGGTATATTTTCCTCCTCATACGGTAGGTAGGCCGATATTAGCCAGATATTTTGCCCTTCCATCTCGATGCTAGCCTCCACTACATCAGCGATGCTGTAATTAAGTAGTATAAAAATATTCAAATTATTTCTAACGAGAATGCAGGAACGTATCTTACCTTCATTCTTCGAAGTTCTGAGGCCCAGCACCCAAGGTTCCTGGACCAGACCCACATCAGTGGACCCAGATTCCATTTTTAGCAGAAGCACCACCGAGGCGGCTTTAGAGTGATGGAGGTTGATCTGAAGGATCTTAAGCATTAGATATTAATTACCTCCACCACTGTTGAGTCAGATTCCTCTGACGTTGATTCGTCCGTTAGAAGCGCACAGCGTAGTCCCTATGATCTCGATATCACCGAGTCCAGCGATAGTGTCTCCTGCGTGTCTTCCGGGATGCTTTGGACATCTGGGTCACTAACAACAGGCGAGACACCACTAGTGGCTTCCCCACCTGCTGCAGATGCCCCAGGTCTGTCGGCCTCATCGCGCTTATAGATTTTGAGCGTAATCGCTCCAAATCCATAGCTGACCAGGCCTCCAGATTTTGCCAAAGCACCCACGGATTCTTTGTCGATGATAATGACGGCCGATCTGTGATCTGCTTCCGCCTTTATCTCTTCTAACCTGGCAATCTTCCAGGTGGCCGTTGGCAGATCCAGATTGCTGATTTTCAACATTTTCAGGATCTCCCTAGGATCACTTGGCTCCGCAGGAATCCAGGCTCGCGCCCTTGGCCTGCAGGGAATTTCTTCCATCGTCACCACTTCTAGTTTGGCCCCCAGCCAGACTTCACCCAGGCTGCCGATCGCCTTTTTGTAGAGGGTCACAGACCTCTCATCCGCACAGGCAGTCAGTTTAACATGACCCCGATGCCACCCTCCGTCTCGGCAGGACGTCTCCCTCATGATTTTTAGGAAGATGGCGGATAAGGCTTTCTCCACCTTCCTTCCGCCAGTTAAGGGCCGTAATGCTCCATCTTTTTGAGCACTGTCAACGACTACCATGATCAGATGATCCTTTAGCACCTCGTTGAAGGTCCTGGTAACATTGCCCCGAACCCGCTTCTTTTTAGCCTCCGTAGGCGGTTCATCAGCAGATCTCTGCCTTTTCGGCTGAGAGATCACAACGGATCCCTCGTGCTTTGGCTCAGTGATACGTTTTGCCTACGCAATCAATTATTTATGTCTCTATCCGTTTTCTGCTCCAACGGAATGTTGCAGATCCTAGAGATCATACGCCAGGCTCTCTTCCTGGTCTGATAGTTTGACACTGATGGAGGGCCAGCACTCGTGCCTATGCCCTTCGGTTTCGAGGGACCAGCCTCATTTGGTCTTATGCCCCTCATTGCACTTTGGAGACCGGGCCTCAAGGCCGATGTCTCCGCAGTATTAGATTCCGGTTTTTTAAGAGCACCGGTCTCTTTTTGTTCACTATTTTGATTTTCCATAATAGTACCCACGAGTAGCGAAGAAAGGAGGTCCACCTGTGTACTAGTTGTCCGGTGGTCACCACGGAGAGGTAACACGCACACTTGTGGAAGCTGCAAGATACGGAGCTGGCAACAAGTACCAACTTGATTCCCCCAGACAGCTTCTCACCAGACCACCTCCGGTAGTGATTAGACATTATTGGTTTAAGGCGAATTCAAAAACTGAAGATTTCAAAATTGGAAGTATGTTTCGAGAATTTAAATGAATTTCCATAACCAGACGCATCTTGGAAACATACACATTGTGCCTTCAGGAATGCTTCCTGTTAAGTGTATCATATGTAAGGTGTTCAAAGACCTTTTATTATATTAAAATATTAGGGCATATTGTCCTGACTATATGTAAACAGATACGTCATTTATTGACTAAAATATCGAAAGTGCATTCGACCATAAGACGTGCTCTATAGTATGTCTATAGTTGAAAATCTTTGTGGTGTCACTCAAGTCTTTTGTCAAACGGTCGTAAAATATAGTTTGCAACTCCAACTGTTTCATCACCTATATGTATAACGGCATCATCAGCATTCGGCAGTTATCTTCCAACACATTTAACTGATTTCTCAAGAAAGTTAAGATTATTTATAAATTACTGGAAATTCCAAATGCACCGACATCGATTGCTACACAATTAAAATATTAAGAGCCGAAATGCTTATCTAGAAATAGATTATCTAGAAATTTTAGTACACCGGGAGGGATTGTGCTACTAATCGATAGATGGCTACTTAGTATTGTAATCGATTAGTATTTGATAAAATTACAATTATACTTCCATATATTGTATTATATTAAGAATATACTCGTATATTAGTGGCAAATATATTGTAATTGTCAGATGCACAGCACAGTCAACATTGTTAGTGGCACATAAATTTGAAAATAAAAATAATAAATTAGTTTCTAGTAAAATTCAATGTAATATCCATCAAAGTTAAGGTGCTGATTTTTCTGGACTCTGTAATCTAATCAAAAACTTGTTGCGTAAGTTTATTTTGATAATTTAATATAATTTAATATATTAAATTATAACAAAAGTGATGTTTATATTATATATAATACCTTAGAGATGATTAAAATTTGAAATGAAAGTCATAACAGAAAATTCACCTATAGGCTGCGCAATATGGAATTGAATTGTGTATCGTAAAAAAATCTAGGTGTGTATAATATTGAAAAATCGAAAAATAATATTGAAAAATCGACTCAAATCAGTATGCATCGTCCGTATGTACTGCGATGATAAAATGCTCGCACACAATGCACTATACATTATACTTATTACGAAATTTGCTTCTGAAGATTCGACATGACTTCAATATAGTAATTGATTTGAGTACAAAAAATTTATTCGTCACACCAAATTATGAAATTAAATGTTAAAGATTCGATACGATTTCAATTTAATTTAATATAGTCGCTATCATATAATATATTCTTAGTTCTCATTGATGTGTCCCACACTACACCGATATCGTGAATATACTTAAAACACTCGAGTGGTGTCTCGAGTCTCTGATTAACTGCGTAAAAAAAACGTGTATCAAGTGTTTATTTATATTTTTGTAGGTGAGTGTATAATGTGTTAGTTTGACTTACCAGTCTACAACCACAAGACGTTAGATAAAATTCATAAACTGTTAAAATTTTAATGCATATTATGGAACTCATAGTCAATATACGTATTGGTTTTGGTTTGTTTGACTATTTGACTATAATTAGTAGTTTAGTTTAGTTTTAAATAAAAAGTTGTGATTACAAAAATGTGTATTAGTATCGTAATGAACGTAACGCTATATAATTAAATGTGTTAACCACCAATTAAATAACTCTCAGTTGATCTTCTATGGTGATTAATAATACGCTTTTGTGAAATTTAATTACATTTCGTGTATTTTTGACTATCACGCAGTGTTCGTTCATTTCGTATTTTTCACTTTTTTTTTCTTGATTTCTCGAGAAGAGTCCCACAATTCGAGAATTGTTTGTTTTTAGAATTAATCGAATTACTATCCATTTCTATTGAATCGTATTCATCATTGCTACAAGTATTTCTGCAATGACGAAACAAAATCATAAAATCATTCACCACAAATAAGATATGTCAAGGAGGTAATGTCTATTTTAGTTATGTTAATGCCAAAGTGAGACGTCTTACAATTAAAATTAATCAAACTGACTATCATCGATAAACGATGGGAATTATTGTACCTTTATATTCTCCATCGTAGGGGTGTTATTATAAAAGTTTTCCAATTAATTCGACACATCAAAACTAAAACAATAATTGTGTACAAGATGTACGATCGGATTGACAAGATTCGAGAGAAAACTAAAGTATTTTAAAATATTTTATGTTCATTAAGGGAGTGGTTAACGCATTGACTTAGTTTACATCGCATGCGCGTGTTGATGCGTCAGACTACTTTTTTTCTAATCATAAATTAATTTATTTTATTACTTTTATCTCAATTTATGGTTATCGTCGATGATTTTCGTTTCTTTTTTATCTCAACTTTGGAGAGAGCACCATCATTGTACAACAACAAACCTAATTACAATTAGTGGATTAACACTTTTGCCTTGTTTTTTTTATTTCATACTACGTATATTGATTTCCGCGTGGTTTTTTTTATCATCAGCACAAAAAAGCTTGTGTCCCTTCATTTGGTGTCAGAAGTGGGATATTATTTGTAATTAGGTTTGTATTGCGTGTATGTACATATTTGAAATATTGTGGTGAATTTTGACGGTAACAAAATACATGTAAAAAACAATAATAAATCATATTGTGTTTAATAACCAGTGTAGTGCAGTGAAAGTGGTTTTCTGCTTCGAAGGGTTGACATGGTTGTTTGATCACTTTAATACGGTTGTGAAAGAATAACCAAAATATCCAGTATTACAAACCGCTTTGTATACTACCCGCAAATAAATCAAGTGTTGTTTATCGAAAATTTCCTTGAAAAGTTGGAGCGGTATGAAAAGTATATGGCGGACAACCTTGCAACAGCAACGGCCTAACACATTTAACATCGATTGACAGATTTACCAGAAGCGTGGCTGGTGTACAGACGAATGCTACCTCCCTATGAAGTTATGGATACTGCTGACTGACCATGTTCGCACCTCAATTAAAAATTCATATTTTTTTCTCGTGACCGTATTCGGTGAAAGGTTCGAAGGAATGCGGGATGCGAAACGCAAAGTTCTCATCGGAAACGAAAGGCCAATTAACTTCCCATCGTAGAGCTTCCGACGTTTAGTGATGACTACTTGGAGTGGAGTAATTTAATCGGCACCTTTGATGCCTTCATTCATGAAAACCTATCGTTGAGTGAACGAACAAAATTTCAATATCTGAAATTATCGCTAAATGATGTTATCTGCGATCGAATTATCTGATGAGAATTATGAGGTCGCCCGGAAAATGCAGCACATCCATTAGTTATTCTCATTCAAATTAATCGGTCGGCCTGATTCAAACAGATTACTGAATCTACATGACCATTTTTGATCCCATCGTCGTTCGCTTGAATAGACCTATAAAATACTGGGACGACTCTTTTGATACCATTGTGTACACTGTGTGTACACAATGGTATCAAAACTGGATCCGGAAACTAAAGGTAAAAGGAATGATACGGCTACGACAACTCACCTTCCTACAGTGTCGACCTGTGTCAGTTTATTTGTTCCCGAGCTCACAGACTTGAAAGTCAAACGAGACCAGTGCCAATAGAGTACACAAAACCGATATCAAAAAATGTTCTGTGCAATAATCGGTCGAATTCTGCCGCACTCATTACAACCAAATCAACTTACCACTGTGTCCACTGCAAGGCTAATGGACATTCAATAATTCGATGTCACAAATTTCTCCAGTTTCCGGTTGATGAACGTCACAAGTATGTGATTCAATCCAAATTATGTTACAAATGTCTTCGCCTCGGCCATGTTATGGCTGTAAGTCCAGTTACAGATCGGTATCGACATTGTAGTTGATCACATCATTCGCTGCTACACTCCACCAAAATTAGTTCAACAACTGCATCTTCAAAGGCTGGGCCGCCATGTTTAATTCCGTAGTTTAGTCCTTGCATCATCATCATCGCTTGCTGCTGCCAAATGGACGACATTATCAACATTCCTCTACTTGAGTACTGCGTTAGTTAAAGTTAATAACCATTTTGGGACATGTAGTCATTGGGCGAGCACTATTAGATTTCGGTTTAGAATCTTTTTATTTTTTACTGAAGCTCCCTCGTCGCAACAAGAGTTTGGAGTTGGATCCAATGTCGTTGCATGTTCCAGCTGTTCGACAATTACCCTACAATCAAATACCACGTTTGTGACCATGTAATAACAACAACGAATGACGCAGAATTTATTGAATGTTAATCCAAATAGATAATCTATAATGGTTAGCAAATATTTCTCTTTAATTTTTTTAAACCCAGTTATCATAGTATTTGTTATTTTTATACAATAACTATGAAATAAAAATAACGCCCTAATTTTTTTCCGTATAAAGGGTTTTCTAATATAAATGATACAATTTAAAATGGTTTTAATGGCTACAGTGCGTATTATTTTTTGACATTTCTTATGTCGTTTGTGTTCAGTGGGTTATGCCATTTAATCATGGAAAGATACACGCTTTAACAACGTTTAGAAATTGTTAAATTGTTTTATCAAAATCAGCGATCATTTGTGAATATTGTGAGAAATTTAATAATTCAGTTAATTGACTCCACAAATCGTCGTATTGTAGATAAATTTGAAAGTGAATTTTCTTTACACGATACAAGAGTACCAGTACGGTAAAGAAATGCACGCACACATGAGAATATTGACCACCATTTACATTCTTAATATACTGCCCACAAGTAAAATTTAGGAAAATTTTAAATTTTGGATTTATATTCTTTTCGGCTAATTTAAAATTGTCCTAAATGTTGTTTAAAATTATCTCTAAAGTTGGTTACAAATATTTCAATTTTTCGATGCGCCATAATTTCAAAGTTTATAGTCTCGTAGACTTGAAAGTTAAACGAAATAAAATAACTGAAAACGAAAGATGGCAACGATCACGGTACTAAAACTCCAGACAGACAATTTGTATAATGATCCAAAAACATTACCATACACAATTTCCCAACGTACATATGTTATTTAATCCATGTAAATTTCGTTACCTATACATAGGTATATAACATAAACCCCAATCAATCGTATTTCAACAAAAAGCTCAATATGAAAACCACATCAATCAGTATATATATACAAACACACATACAACAAAGTGTATATAATATGTACAATGCCGTATACGTATTGTACAAATACAGTACACACAAAATAAGATATTCAAATCAATAAAATTCCAAAAAGCTTCCCATAATGATGATTTTCATCTTACAAAAAAAAAAAAAAAATTATAAAACAGATAAAGAATGAATATAAGAATTGAGGTAATATTCCATTAACACATTATATATAGTAGTAATTCATATCCTTTCCTCATCCGTACACACACACACACACACAGCCTTAACCAACTGACATACATAGATATAACAGATAGACATATCCAGAGTCGTTCAAAAAGTTTTCGATATTCAAAAATCTACAAAACAATAAAGATACTTTGAACACATCCTTACATACTCGTACATAGGTATTTTATAACAGGATAATGAAATTTTCCATTTCTCGATTTCTGAATATTAAAAGCTTTTGCTTTTTAAAGCTTGCTATCGCTTTTAGTATATAGGCAGCACACAGAAACGAAGAACATAATTGAATAATTGATCACATAAAATGCAAAGTAGAATTTTTATTCAACATTTTTTTTTGCTCTCTCTCTCTCTCTCTCTCTCATCTCGCTCTCTCTAATAATATTATACTTATCATCAATTTTCATATGATAAGAAAAATAATTTTCCTCATTTTTATTTTATTTTTGTAGGTGAGTTAATGCGAGTATACACTAAATAAAAAGTACAATTAATTTAGTCGGTTAATTGCCAAAGTATGAATATTGAAAATTCAATTGTTTTATTTGTGTTGGTTGTAACTTTGATTGGAATTAAAAGCGCTCCAATAAAGAGTGGTGATTATTCGAAGGAAAATGAAGATAGTGATAACGAGAACCCCGAAGAGATGGGTGAATATTTTGAAGGTGATATTCTATTGAATGACCGGCAGTTCAAAATTGTTAATGGTAAAGTGCAGAGTCAATTGCGTACTGCAAAATTAGAGGAACGGTATCGATGGAACTCAACGATTGCGTACGCAATAGATCCAGTATTTTCGACATTACATCACGCTCATCTTTTGTTAGGCATGGCCGGCATTGAAAAGGTGACGTGTCTAAAGTTTAAACCAAAAACTGAGACAGATGTTGATTATATTTCATTCAAAGTGAGTAAATACAATTTTTAAGTGGATTAATACGCGTAATATTGTGAAATTTTATATGATCGTTTATATAGGGTCTTCCAACGGGATGTTATTCTTTTGTTGGCCGCCAAGGGGGTGAAAATATAATAAATTTTAAAATATCAAAACCGGGTAGCGGATGCTTCAAACACGGAACTATAATTCATGAAATAATACACACTCTAGGTTTTTACCACATGCAAAGTGCAACTGACCGTGATGAGTATATTAAAATTGTTTGGGATAATATAAAACCTGCAATGAAAAGTAACTTCAAAACGTATGACGATTCTACGATTACAAATTTTGGTTTTCCTTATGATTACAGTAGCATTATGCATTACTCGGCGAAAGCTTTTACGGCCAATGGTAAAGAAACAATTATTCCTTTGGATCCTAAAGCGCCAAAGATTGGACAACGTGTGGCTATGTCAGAATTGGATATTGCACGTATAAATACAATGTTTTGTGCTCCCTCTGAAAACGGCGGTGAACCTAATCCAGAAGTTGTACTTGCACAGGTACCTGAACCGGAACCACCACTTTTACCAGAACCAGAAGCTGAGATAAATCCTCAATCTGGATCTGGATCAGAGCAATCATCTTAAATGAGAAAAATAAAGAATTCATCATCAAGTGGTGGCCTTCAAAAGCACGAAACCAAATTTATTAATTTGAATTTTATTTAATTTTTTTTTTCTATTATTTTGTTACATTTCTTTTTTTTTTCTGGTTTTCCATTCAGCGAAAAGTTTTTAAAAAGCTTTTCTTCCAGTTCTATTGTTTTGTGTATTTTTTATTTTTAACTTTGATTCAATAACGGTGAAAAAGAAAAATTGGAGTTTGTCGTATTGTTTAAGTTTAATTTTCTATTCTCAAATTTATTTATTTTTCTGCAAAAGGGGATTAAATAATGATTGATAAATTGAGTTTGGGTTATACACACACATCAATACATACATATACACACACTTAAAGTTTTATGTATTAATTTTGCGGGGATGGCTTTTTGTTAAATATGTCAATATTTTATATATAGCACAAACACAATTCGATTAATGTTTGTGAACGATCGATAAAAATTGTTATCCGATTATTGAGTTTATTGATGCTTTTTTATGTGGCAAAGGAATGACAATAAATAGAAAAATAAAATTATTTATTAGCGTTCAATTGTAATTGTATTATATGTACACATGTACTATGGAATGATTTGTGAATTAACCATTATACAAAGTGAGTTAAATTATATTGCTTTTCATTCGTTTGCTTGTCCAATCAATGCGACAGTCAATATTACTATTCCCGGTGTTGAGGTAGAAAATCTGCTGTAAAAAACCATTGTTATACCGAAGCGATTCAAGTCTCCCAATGTGTCTTTTCCAAATGTATCAATTGGCAATTCCGATCGATTTGAAGTTTGACTGCGATTTAAGTGAACTGCCATGACAAAAACGTTCCCAAGGTATAGGAATTAACGAAAAATCAACGGTCACCAAACGGGCAATAGTGTATTAGGATAAACCATTATCGATCAATTTACCCACTGAATGCTGAAAATCCTAGATAACTTCTCCAATCTTGAAAATATTAAAATAAATAAATCGGCAGTCGTGTATGGTTAAGTGTATGCTCTCTATCGACCGTGAAACATGCCTTAACGACCGAAATCGAAGATATTGGCTATTATATGGTGACATGATCGAATTGGCCATAATATGTAAAGAGCCCATCATGTATGCTTTAAAAGAAATCCGAAACCAACATAGTTACATATTCAAACATGTCCAAAACTGAAAAACCATTGTCATGGCCACATATCGTCATACAGTATTGAATTTTGGGGTAAATACACCTTAATACCAATTCATCAAGAGAAGTAAAACAGTAAAACCGACAGTAAACAGTGACCGACTCAAGGTTAGTATATCTGTCCAACTTATGGGACATACGTATTAAACGAGAGTCACCTTAACACGGCATTTCGCCTATACCATATCCTATATAACGTAGGACCCATCAATATACGGATAAGTAAAGGCATGCGATTTGTCAACTGAAGGCTTCGTACACAATTTCAGAAGATTTATAGATTCCAGTACTCTCTGTCTATTAACCAAGGAGCCGGAATGATTACAGGTATTAACACTAGAGTATTTTAAGAGGAAAGGCAGTGAAGCCACACACGGTCGCAGTTCTGGCCAAATTGGGTGCAAGATTTGCTCCGTCGCTTGAAGCAACACTCCGTAAATGGAAACACAAACCTAGAAGAAGGAGACAAGGCGTAGTAGGTGTTACACCTAGGATATGATAGATTCACCTGTGTCATAAATCCGTATATCAATTGTCAAATTGCCACCAATTCAAAAAACTATGAAAAACGAGTTAAAGAATAAGAATGAGACAACTAACGCGCCGTCATCGATCAATAATTAAGTACTACTGCATAAATGCCTGCTGTTCGGCCTGGTTCATAGCAAACCTTGGATAATGAATGCAAGTTTCATATACAAACTAATGCTCCCGCATACTAATAAAGGGTGGATCAATTCAGGCATTTACTTCGATAAAATCGCCTAGGTACAGTTAGTAGTTATGAAATGGAAACTGATAGTTCGATGCAACCTGACCAGTGTTTTGGAAATAGATCGGTTTAATATAGGAGAATAAATGTGGATTGGGCGACACCATCGGGCTCCTGACAGGCGATGTGTTTCTAATTCTACAGTGATATATTAAAGAAACCAAGTGAAATACCCAACAAGTCAAGAAAATTTACTAACATCATTACTCCAATTTGAATTAGTCAAGGAACTTGTTGAAGAGCCCATACCGGTATTCTAAGCAGAACAAAGAACAGCATAATATATCCATAATTGCCAACATTGCGATTTATAACTGCCAAATCAATCATCATCCCAGGATATAGGTACTGGGAGTAGCAAGTTGACCAATTTCCCATCGCTCTATAAATACCGTTGATGCAGTCATTTCCTCAGAAGAAAAGACCGAGAAGAGTCAAAAGAAGAGTCACCTGGACTAATGAGCAATTTTATTCTGACTTAATTTACAATGTTGTATTAATCTATGGCTTCTTCCCACTGGTTTTCCATAGTGTCTGATGAATTGAATTAAACCATATCGTTATTGTGGATTTTAGATCAGCATTACGCTGTTTACACTAGCAATTACACCAGCTCAAAAGGTTTAGTTCGTTAATTGAGCCTGCGTACAATATCTGTGTTGTTTGAAGCCTTTGCCTATGTCTCAGTGAATTTTTTGGGATTACCTTTGGAAATCATGGACAGTGTCCACTTTAAGGTCCCTATGGAGGTCTATGTTTCTAACATACCATGATGCATCAACAATGTTCCTTGATACTTTGTTTTCAAATCTTTGGATGATTTCCACGTTGCTCTGTTTGGTTCAACCCCAAAGTTGGATACCATAAGTCCAAACCGGTTTTAATATTTGTTTATATAATAGAAGTTTGTTGTATGTTGATAGAGCGGAGCTCCTTCCTATCAGCCAATACATCTTTTTATATTTAAGCCCCAGTTCTTCACTTTTCTTTTTGACTTGTGCTTTCTATCGTAGTGTTGCATCTAGTGTCATGCCAAGATACTTAGCCGTGTTGGGAAACGGTATTATTTCTTGATTAATTGTAACCGGAATATGTGCGAGTCGTTTGTTTGTAAAATTAATGCAACTGATTTAGTTTCGTTAAGTTTAATTCGCCATCTTTTGGTCCAGTTATATATTTGAGTAATAGCTAACTGTAAATTCATAGTTGATTCTTCGTTGCTATCTCCAAAAGCTAAGATTGCCGTGTCATCAGCAAAGGTCGCCACAGTATTGTTTTCTAATACAGGGAGATCATTAGTGTACAATAGGTATAGGACCGCACCTAATGCACTGCCCTGCGGTACTCCTGCCTTGATTTCTTTCAATTCAGAATAGGGATCGTTTAATTTTACTCTAAAGAATCTAACTTTCAAGTATGCATTGGTAGTACAGTTCTTAACTTATAGTTAAGTCATCGTGCCACTCAATTGTAGGAATTAGCCTTTTTACTAATAACTTCTCAAAGAGTTTAGACATAACTGGTAATAACGATATTGGCCTGTAAGATCCAGTTTTGTGTGGTGGTTTCTCAGGTTTACGAATCATAATTACTCCTGCAATATTCTACAGGCTGGATACATATTTCAATCGAAAGGCGGCATTTATAATATTGGTGAGCTTTAATAAAGCTTTGCTTGGTAGTTTTTTTAAAATTTCTGCCGTGACAAAGTCATAACCCGGCGCTTTTTACGGATTCATATTTGTTTTTTGTTTGTCATACCTCACTTCTTTTGGTGTTGTTCGTAGGATTTCTTCACTTTCCTCCAGTTATTATTTCGGCTTCCAATGATTGGTCATTATGTGTTCGAATATTTTTTCCAGGTATTCAGCAAAACTTCGTACTTCTGGCTCATTTTTTATCTTCTGTTTTGATTGGAGTAATCTGCATTATTGGCCTTTTAATTCTTCTGGTTGCTTTTCAGAGAGAATAATCAGTAGCCTAATTCTATAACGAATAAGATAACGCGAAAACGAGTACTTTACACGTTTTCATACCAAAATAGTTTTCTATAACTTTACACCAAGATAAATTAAAAAATGGGTAAGATATTAAACGCCAATAAATTACACAAACTATTTATCGTGTGTAGTTCGTTTTCACGGTTAAAAATTTAAAATTTAAAACTAAAATTTCACGAAGAAGGCGGGCTAAAAAAATCATATTTGTCCTTGTTACTCTTTATATTATATTATGAAACGAAACACTAACAAAACGTCAAATTGGTTTTAGACACGATAAAATTATTCAGCAAGAAAAAATTTACACGCTGACTACTTTGTTTTATAGAATACCATTTAACCTAAATAAGATAGAAATTGTGTAAAAAATGTTTGTGTAAACTTTTTCAATGTTTAGTTTTTTCACATTATCTTGTTTTTATAGAATTAGACCACAGTGGTTTCTATCTTATTTAGGTTAAATGGTATTCTATAAAACAAAGTAGTCAGCGTTTAAATTTTTTCTTGCTGAATAATTTTATCGTGTCTAAAACCACTTTGACGTTTTGTTAGTGTTTCATTTCATAATATAATTTAAAGAGTAACAAGGACAAACATGGTTTTTTTGTTCGGCACTAGCCCGCCTTCTTCGTGAAATTTTAGTTTTAAATTTTAAAGTTTTATCCGTGAAAACGAACTACACAAGATAAATTGTATGTGTAGTTTATTGACGTTTAATATCTTACCGATTTTTTAATTTATCTTGGTGTAAAGTTATAGAATACCATTTTGGTATGAAAACGTGTAAAGTACTCGTTTTCGCGTTTTCACGTTATCTTATTCGTTATAGAATTAGGCTACAGGAGTGTTTTCCCAAGCTGACTGCTGTATGTTACATATGAACTTGTCAACTTCTGTTTCTAATTACTCCTGGAACACTCCTTAGCCGAACCATTACGTTAATTTTTATTTCTAAAGACAGTTTAAAGTATTTCCAATTTGTGTGCTTATTTACTAAACTAGAATAGCTTTCTTTTTGAATGATCCTTTCACTTAATGTCAAAAGTATTGGAGAGTGATCAGAGTTTATTTCAAGACTTTCATCTATATGTATATAATTTACAGATATATTCTTCACTATAAAGAAATCAATTAGATCTGGTATTTTATTTTGATCAGTTGGCCAGTAGGTCGGTTTCTGATAGCATTGAGGAGTTACCTTTAGTTAAAATCTCCTCCAATTACAAATCTTTTCCCAAGTTTACTGAGATTAAATGTTAAACAAATGTTAAACTTAGCTTAATTCATATACATATACAGAATACTGTACAGTATTTCCACTAACCCTTCCTCAAAATCATCAAAATATCGTTATATTTCTCTCATTTATATTACAGTTAAATACCCTATCTTTGAGGTGAATTTTTGAACGTACAGATATTCTATATACTGTTGTTGTGTATAAAATGTAGCAACAAAGGACGAATTAGGATCTCTCTGCTTTTAATTTCCGTCAAATGTCTTAATTAATTTGTGAGAAAAATACGTGACTACTAAAATGTTTTGATTGTTTATATTATACCTGTTAAAAAGGATCCCATGAGTATTGTTTGTACTCCTGCTTTATTTTTTTTCTTGTTCTACTGTACAATGTTTGTACGTGAGAGCTATTTTCATATTAACCTAAAAAAAAAATTATCTAAATTAAAATCCAGCACACAAGAAGAATCACATAGCATCGTGATATAATATATTCTGGTATGTATATGTACTCGTATATGTATGTACGAGTATATGCTGTTCATCTCTCTTGACTTGTCAGAATTATATCATAGAAATGTGTGTGCGGATATGCCATGGCTTTTGTTCATCATTTACGGCAATTATGTTTAATGATGTAATCGATAAGATTTAGTTTTTGGTATTGAGAGTATCCTATACATACTATCCCAAGATGATTTATAATATTTTTATTAGTTTTTCTATATACATTCAGGAAAACGGCATCATCATATACATATATGTATACACACATCCATGCATATGTACATATGTATATATGGAGAGAAAAGTTCTTTTTCTATTTTCATCCACATCCGCACTCAAACCACATTTAAACTTTTAATAAATTTCATTTCATTTATTTTATTCGTCGAGATATCGTATCCTGAATGTCCTGGAACATATGTGAAGTGATTTTTTTCTCGTACATTTCGTTTTTTTATTTTTTATTTTTTTTTGCCTTGCCTTGCTGTTGTAATATTGTGTGCTATCAATACGTCAAATC
This sequence comes from Tipula unca, assembly GCA_951394425.1. NCBI lineage: Eukaryota > Metazoa > Arthropoda > Insecta > Diptera > Tipulidae > Tipula > Tipula unca. The sequence goes on along the minus strand of OX596381.1, from coordinate 129,428,250 downwards.
AAAATTGAAAATTGGAAAAATGGTACAACAAAAAAAACTGAGATTTCCTTATTATTAACTTGATATGCTTTTTTTTTTTATTATAGTGCCTTTTAGAGAAGCTTTCGTTTTTTATTTTATTTTTATTATGCTTGTGATTCGAAACTTAACCAATAAACAAATTTTTTAAGGATTTTCATATTTTTTGTGCTGCCTTCAGATTAGAAAATTGGAAAAAAAAACGGTTTGAGCATATATATATATATATACATATATACGTATACATATGTATGTGCGCGCTTTGTGTGTAAGCCTGTTTTTTTTTCAACATGGAAAATAAGAAAATTGCCTTTTTCTAAAAAGAACGAGCAAAATAAAGATTTTCAGATTTTTATCCTTCCATTTCATTTCATTTTTTTTTTTATTTTATCGTTTATTTCGATATGTCTCCGTATATTTTCGATATATTAAACGAGCACAGAAATGAAATGGAAATGACGACGACAAGAAAAATATAGAAGAAGAACTCATGGTTTAATACTGTGGGAAATGATATGAGATTTGTATTGCTACTGTTGTTTGAAATGACGATTTAAATGTAACGTTTTATGTATGAGTGCTCTATAAAATATATAAGGAATGTTCTTTCAATAGGCCAATGTGCGAGCTGTTTGTATAGATATATTTATATACTTATATAATATTGGGGGGAGGGCCGTATGATAGTAACATAAAACATAAGCGACAGTTTGACAAGTGCTAATTCAAATGTCTTGTACATAGCAATAAAAATCAAAAAATCAATTATAATTATGGCGCCAACCGTCTACTGTCGATGGATGATTCGTCGGCATATCATTTCAAATTCAATAATCTCCTATATCATGATTAAGCGAATAGAAAATCAAATCTCATCAAAAATTATCATAAATAATCTAAAATATTCCAAGAAATCATTTTATGTCAAATCAATTTGGATTAAATTAAATAAATAGAATACGCGAAGCGAAATTAAATTCGCCGAATATATAGTTGGTATATTCATATATGTATGTATGTATGTAAGATTATCTCAATCAAATATTAAAATAAAACGCGGATGCTGATATTGTCAATCGCCAAACAAGAGTGACTACGAGTATATAATTGTTTTGTTTAAATATGGGACTCGTGCTATATCAGATGTCTATAGAAGGATGGCCCTATATACAATATATCAAACCATCTGTAAAGCCATGCAAAAATTCAGTCAAAATTGTGTGTTCAATCTATTATCAGAATATAAATAAAATATCAATAAAAACTTAGTAATTTTAACGTTTTGTTCTTCAAATAAATTACCGTTTTGACTGACCGTTTTGAGAGAGTGCTCTTGTAACATTGATTCTATCAAGACTCAAGCAGTTCTGCGTGAAGATCAAAATAGATAAACGATATCTATTTAATGCGTCGATTGAATCGATGAAGTCATGAAAACAAATTCATCACATTTAGCTCTTGATGACTTCAATCTTCTTTGGAATTGAACTGCATTCTTCCATGTAATATAAAAACACATTCAGAATCTTTTTTTTGGTTTGCTCCATGCTTCGTTTCAATCTTAACCAAATTAACACGATTGCCAATAATTTAGAAAGGCTCCTGAATGTTGTCTTCACCACTGAGGCCGGTTTGTAAGTTTATTTAGAAAGGGTGAAATGTTAAATGCAGACAATGCTAACGCAAATGTTTACAAATTTTATAACGTCGTACACTAAGGCTTTGAACATATATCCCGCGTGGTTCGATAACCTGTTAACCAATTTGAAAAATCAAATAGGCAAGCTAAACTTTTAATAACACAGCGAAGAATTTGATGAGTTAGTCTATTTTAAGTAAGAGACCTTGCAAGTGTCAAAGGAAATAGTTAAAGAAAATACCAGATAATTTTGGGAATAATTTCGATTTAAACGTGAAATCGAAGGATATCCTTCCATCATGACTTATAATAGACACGATCCAGCATTTTTTCAATACAGTCGAGACTCACTTCGACTGCAACAAGATCGCACAAGCGCAAAAAGCAGACTTGTAACTTCAAAATTTACTTTCTGGTTCCGCTTGTCACGCCAGTTCATCACTGAGCTTTTCAAACTACCTGGCCTCGAAATATACTGCGAAACATCTACGGGTGCAAATCGCCCGTACATCGCAGAGCAACTACGTCGAACCATCTTCGACACACTACACGGTATCTCACATCCTGGTGTCCGCGCAACTCGTAAATTCATTACTGCTCGATACTTTTGGCCAAGCATAAACAAAGATGTGACCCATTGGGCACAAGCATACTTATCTTGCCAAAAATCAAAAGTCCAGCGACACACAAAATCGCCTCTTGGACAATTCGCAATTCCACCTGGTCGTAGGAACACTTCCTCCATCCAATGGATACTCATACCTACTCACCTGTGTCGATCGTTTCACTCGATGGCCAGAAGCGTACTGCATGAGCGACATGTCTGCAGCAACCAATGCCACCACATTCGATCAAAACTACCTATCACGATTTGACGTTCCACTTGACATCACAACTGATCAAGGAACCCAATTCGAGTCGAAGCTTTTCTCGGAGTTAACGAAACTCCTCAGCTCACATCGTATACGTACAACGGCCTATCATCCGCAAGCCAATGGCATGGTTGAACGTTTCCACCGCCAGCTCAAAGCTGCTCTCAAGGCCCGAGGCAACACTATTCACTGGAGCTCCGAAGTACCAATCGTTCTACTTGGTATTCGAGCAATGGTTAAAGAAGTTCTGAAGTGCTCACCAGCTGAAATGGTTTACGGACAAACCATCAAGCTACCCGGTGAGTTCTTCATCGAACATCCTCTGCCGTCTTCATCCACAACCGACACAGTCATCGACCATCTCCGCACCACCATGCAAAATCTTATCCCCACGGCAACAAGACCAACGAATGAAAGCAACATATTCATTCCAAAATCGCTCAACAATTGCGATTACTTCTTTGTCAGGGTTGATAAGGTTCGTACTGGATTACAATCTCCATACGATGGGCCATACAATGTTATACGTCGCTTACGCAAGCAATTCATTGTTTCAATCAAAGACAAGCATCACTCAATCTCCATCGACAGATTGAAACCGGCCTACGGTATTCTCAACACGGCTGATCAAATATCAGCCAGCAAACGATATAAAACCGTCCGGTTCAACGTATAACGTCTCAAAACCTATGATTTCTCATCTGGAGAGGGGGTACTGTAGCAGCTCGAATATTCGACTCACTGATATTCGATACTGCCACAACAAAACAAATTAGTGAAATTCAAATATAAATCAACTTATTTGAATTGAGAGTTCACTAACACATCCAATAGCCGAACCAATTATCCAATTATTAAGTCGCCTTACCAATTCGACTAATAATCCATTGCACTCAAAATACTAGTGCAATGCTGACCGTCGCCGGCGTATGTGTTCCCTCATCAAACCGAACACGAAGGCGCAAGGCGACGTCATTATCACCGCGTTTCGTACTTTTACAATCGACCATAACGTTAGGTATAGGTTGCAGAATTTGAATATTCATTGCTTGAGAACGAATTGGTTGTAATTGATCACAAATTTTGCATGACTCAATCGGTATACAATTCAATGTTCAATCGTCAATGAAAATACCTTTGACACAATCGTTCTCATTAAAACCTCTAAATTCTGCACCATGTGTCTAGCAGCGCATAAAACTCTATTAAATTTAGTATCATTTTGGATGGCAGTGCACGTAACTCTCCTAGAACTGCACAGGATTTCTTGAAGGATTCTGTTTACTTGTCACAATTTTTAGACACCTGCCCAAATTCCTGACATTTGTATCATTTTAGCCCTTGAGATTTATTTTTGCAATCTCTCCCAACATGACCAGCTCCACCACAATTAAAACACCTGAAATATGTTCTGGGTGTTTGAAATAATTTGAAGTCATCTTTTGATTTTGGCTTTACTGGTTCACTCTTATGATGATTACTGAAATGAAGGCCCTATTTGTGAATTCGAAAACGAGTAATTATTCAACGAAACCGAGTAACATGAAAACGAAAACGAATGGTACGAAACAAAAATAAATGTCCCTTATTACTCAATCCGTTTTCGAACAATTTTTATACGTTGAAAATGAACGAATTTTAGTTCGTTGTTAGTTTTGTTGACGAAGCCGAATAGAAAAGACGTAAACTTATAACATGTAAGTAGAAGAAAATGGAAACCCACGCCAAAATAGAACTAAAATGTATTACATTAAATTACGTTCAATAAATAATTCATAATTTGCATTAAAAATTATTTAAAATAAACGAATTGCTAGAATTTGTCTGTATTATTATAATATTTTTTTATTATCTCAACAAGAGATAATTATTTAATATTGTCACGTTTTTGCCTTGTCAAATTCAAGGTTCGATCACTGGATTGTGGATAAAACTAACGATGTAAATTCTAGATCACACTAAATTTATTTATTCCGATTATTTACACTAAACACTAATTTAATTATTTCACTTATTTAGCTTAATTATTTAACTTCACAATAATTATTTTACTACACTTTAACAACACTATATTACACTTTAATAACACTTTATTTTACTTTAAATACACTTTCCTTTTAATTACTATTAGCACTCTCACGGTTAAAACACAACTGATTTTCTCCCAAATGTTTGTAGCGTATTTATACCAAATATTCTAACCATTCTAGAAATCTCTACAATATTCGATTATTCTAGATCAGTCTAGACACATCTATCTATTCTACTTTATAACAATTTTACATTAACGATAGTGTCACTATTGAAGCATAGATGTCGCCACGATCGTAACAATATACAAAATAAAATAATTTTATTGAAAAATTTACGAAACCTTTTTTGGCGTATAATGCGCAGTTCTCTGGCGCCTGACAGACATCTAAACTGTAATTTTAAAATTCCAATAGTTCGTTCGATTACATTTCTTGCTTTAGAATGTATTTCGTTGAATTTAGCTTCTCTGCTGCCTTCCGTAGTCTCTCTATATGGAGTTAGCAGCCAGGGCTCTGATTGATACCCAGAGTCACCTATAATAGTAAAACTTAGTTGTAAAAATTACAATTTCGGCTTGAATTGTATCTTACCGAGTAACCAACAATTAGAATTTTCATCATTTCGATTCAGCTGTTGTAAATATTGCCGATACGTGAAGCTCCGCCATATCGCGGATCTACAGCCATGTTTCTTGTATTGTGGTCGCACATCTAAAAATATATTTCAATATTAGTAAATGTAAATGTTGAATATAGATAAAAAGTACTACAACCATGGCATTCAAGCTGTGCTTTCCTTTCCTTTGATGTTATTGTGGGTCCCATCCACACAACCAATTACGCCAGGAAATCCTGATTTACTATAAAATGATTGGCTGCCTATCGCTTGAATATAGGTTCGATTGCCGAAATGAAACCCAGAAGTTTGGGGCACTTCATTGAATGTGACAGATACTGATGGTTGTGATAATCCAACAACAAAATCATTACCAACGCTTTGCTGATAGCTACCTTGCCTGCAAAATCGAAGCGTTGCAGTTAATTTTAATACATTGGGAGTTGTTGTTGAACTACTTCGCAATGGGTAAATGTTCATCTATTTCGCTTAATAGATATTTGACTGCTACTTTTGACAGCCTTTTTAATATGTTAAATATAATTGCAGCCGTATGTTTTAACTTACAATGCATCAGGTAGTTCGAAAATGTTTGATTTGTCGCGAAGTAATCTGTAGCGTAAGTGATGGTGAAACAATATTTTACTATATTATTGTATTCACATATCGATTTTAATCGTTGCGGGGTTTGGACGTGAAATCGATAAAGTAAGCAATAAAATAAAAATAAAATAGTCAAAAAGTGCAGTGATAGTAGTTTCTTTTTAATTATTTTATATACACTCCCGGCCAAAATTATTGGGTCGATGAGTGTTTTTTTTTAATTAAGGTGGTACTCCAGACTGGTCTCTATGGCTTCTGAGGAGGGACATCTGGTACATAACCACGGAACACCAAACCCGTTCCAAAGAAGACCAAATATAAGAAGATCACCAATAAAAAGTAGCAACTCGATAGTTCTAGGAGATATTAATATGACTTGGTCTTCACCAACAACTAATGTTGAAAGCGAAAAAGGCACGGATTTCAAGCTAGTAGCACTAAATAATGATGTTTGGAAGGTAAATGTTCCAGAGTCAGATACTTATAGAAATCTCTCTACGAAGCTTAATGCTGAGAAAGTTCAGTGGAATACATATGAGGACAAGCAGGAAAGACCAATTAAGATTATGGCTAGAGGAATACATCAGACATGCGATAGTGAAGATATAATTGCTGAGCTGCAGAGTAAAGGATTCGACATTAAGGATGCTGCAAACATCATTAAAAAAGAGAGAAAGGTAGATGAGATAACGGGCTACCGTTATTCATGATATTCGAGCCATTCAAAATATGAAAGTCAGAATAGAACCAGTGAAGAAAAAGTATCTGCAGATAGTCCAATGCAAAAAATGTCATTAAATGTGCTGGTAACCAACCACCTTACGAGCACGTGTACATTAAATAGAAACTCAGCTCCAAAATGCATTAATTGCAAAGGTCAACATCCAGCTAATTACCATGGCTGTGAGGTAGTCAAATAGTTACAAAATATAAGAAATCGCGCTAGAAAGTCTGATCTAAATCGTAGAAACCCTGCTAGACAAATCGGGAATTATATAAATTACGAGGAAAAGAATCATATGCACAGGTCACCCAAGGTCAACAGGCAAAAGCGAAGGATAGCAACGACGGCCAAATTTTGATAGATGTCGTGGAATGAATAGATGCTCTAAATAAAAAACTTGATGAGCAGGCTGCGACTAATAAACTCATATTTGAACAGTTGAGAAACTTGTCATCATCCAACACGACTAGAAAATAAAAATAAATTTACAAATGCGCAGAATAGTAATTTGGAATGCGAATGGGCTGATCCAACACATCCCCGAGCTGGAAATATTTCTATTTAAACAAAAAAAATGTATTTGTCTAATCTCTGAAATCCATTTTACTAACTCCTCATATGCCAGAATACGTGGGTACAGATTTCACCATGCTATCCATCCATCACAGAGAGCAAAAGGCGGATCTGCCATTCTTATTAAAGAGAATATAAAACACAACGAAGAATTAAAAATTGAAAGTGAATCTATGCTTTGTTTGAAGCAGGAAAAAATGTGACTGTCAATCTGGTGGCTCACCAACTTACTGGCCAACAGATTTTACAGACTTATAGACTTTTATGTGACAAAAGATATATCAGATAACTATATTCGTTTGGAAAATAATCAAGAGCTTACATCGGACCACTCTCCTGTTATTATGACGGTCAGTGAAACAATAATTGAAAAAGAAATCACAGCGAGACTGTCCAATAAGAATACCAATTGGAAAACTTTTCGTGAATTATTAGAACAAAACATCAATCTTCAAGCACCAATAAGGACTATTATATACAAGTCGAAGAGGACGTAGAAAGGCTATTCGAAAACATACAACAAGCTGCGTGGCAAAGAACATCTTTCAAAAACGCAAATAACAACAACTGTAAAAACTATTCACTTGAAGTAAGAGAGCTTGTGGCAAAGAACCGTAAAGCTCGAAAGTATTGGCAAATAAATCGAACCAAGGAAAATAAAACCGTCCTTAATAACCTATGTAGCAAGTTGAAATCTCTGATCAGAACAGTTAAGAATGAATCAATAAGTACATATTTGTCGTCACTTACTAGCCACAAAGATATCGAATATTCCTTATGGAAAGCAACGAAAGTACTTAAAAGACCAACAAATTCGACGGCACCAATTAGAAGTGAGGATCGAAGCTGGGCTCGAAGCGCGACACAAAAAGCTGACTTGTTTGCGAGACACCTAGAAGAAACGTTTCAACCATTACCCAGGCAAACCGCGGAAAAAAATGTTAACCTACTGAAATGATCTGATGAGCTTGAAATACAAAGTGTATCTATACAGGAGCTAAAAGAGGAAATTCAAAATTTAATCATGAAAAAATCTCCTGGGTACGACCTCATAACCGGACAAATCATTAAAGAATTACCAAATAAAGCGATACGTAAACTTCTCCATATAATCAACGCTGTGTTTAGACTAAGATACGTTCCAAGGCAATGGAAGGTGGCAGAGATAATCATGATCTTAAAACCTAACAAACAATGTAATGATAAAAAGTCCGTCAGACCGATATCCATACTCCCAACCATAGCCAAGATTTTTGAAAAATTGCTCCTGAAGAGAATGAAACCCATAATGGTTGACCGAAATCTCATTCGTGACCACCAGTTTGGATTCAGAGAAAGCCACTCGACTATAGAACAAGTCCATAGAATCTCAGATATGATAGAGCGAACACTAGAAACTAAAAAAATATGTTCAAGTGTTTTCTTTCATGTAGCGCAAGCATTTGACCGAGTTTGGCACAGAGGATTGGAGTTCAAGCTCAAGCGAGACCTTCCCAAACAATACTATGAAACTCTGAAATCATACATAACCGATAGACACTTTCGTGTAAAAAATGAAGACGAATATTCGGACCTAAAGAAAATTTCAGCTGGGGTACCACAAAGTAGCATTTTGGGCGCTGCCTTGTACCTCCTGTATACTCGGGATATACCACCAATGGAAGAAGCAACTATAGCAACATATGCTGATGATACTGCGATTTTGGCAGTTGGGAACAATGTAAAAGAAGCTACTAACAAATTGCAAAAATCGACAAATTCAGTCAACAGTTGGATGAAAAAATGGAGGATATAACTTAACGAAACTAAATCTCTGCATGTGAACTTTACTAATAAAAATATTTCTAATAGAATCCCAATCATAATCAACTCTAAACAAGTTGCCTATGCAGATACGGCGAAATATTTAGGTATGACGTTGGATGCCAAATTGAGGTGGAAAGAACATGTCAAAAAGAAAAAAGAACAGCTGAACATGAAGTATTGGAAGATGTATTGGCTCTTAGGTAGGCATTCTGAAATAAATATTCTGGCAAATACTGAAATGGACCTATGGTATACAGCTTTGGGGCTGTACCAAGAAAACGAACATCAAGATGATACAGACGTTCCAAAACAAAGTACTTCAGAATATTAATATTGTAAATCTGTAATGCTCCATGGTACATTAGAAATGAAGACCTCCACCGAGATTTAAAGATGGAATACATCGATGAAGTTATTACGTATCATGCGTATCATGCAGACCGTTGGCAGTAAGACGTCTCCAAAGGGCCAAACTAATTGATCTAGTAAATGGATCATAAAATTACTATTATAGGAAATATTTATATAAATAAATAATTTTAATTTCTGGGACACTAGCCGTTGGGTTATAACCTAACAACTGTTAATATAATTATGATAGAAAAGTTACTTAGAATAAAGTCAGTTGTAATATTATATAAATAAAACTAAAAAAAAAAACTTCTATTGTCATCTGAAAAATAAACAGAAAACTATAAAACTTCAAATAAAAACTTTTACCAAATTTTGTATTTTCCATGCCGGTATAACCATTTAGAAAAATTTTCCCTCGTTGTTAATTGACAGTGAATATTTTCATTTTCGATCGAATTCCCAAATACCAAATCATGTTCGAATCGAAATAATCATTCGAACCGGAAACCAATTCGAATCGAATTCCCAAATAGGCCCCCTGTACAGACCTTAATCCTTCATCGATGTCTATTATCCACTTACTCAAAACGTATTCGCATTGTCTCCACTAAATTTGGTAAGAAGTTCCTCGACATCTCTAAAAGTAAAAATAGAAGAATTATTTGTGTTAGTTGATTCGATGTGCAGCTCTTCAACAGCTTCTATTTGTCCTTGAGCGCTAACTCTTTCTTGCAACCGGTAAGTCCAATAGTTTTTCTTGTTCAACTTCATTAGGACTAGACTCTACCAATATACATACCGCACATGCTGTTTTGATTTTCCTCCAGCATCACAATTGATTCTGTTTATTTTGAACCTGAGACTGATCACAAAACAGTTTTATGCCAACATGCACCGTTCGAATGGCTTCTGAGCAGGTCAATGCAATTTGAAATGACGACCTTATTACAATGTTATTTACCACAAGCAGCGATTTGTCTACTTAATATGTCACGCAGTTCATGAACACAAATTTCGTATCCACTTTATCATACGTACCGGTGAAAATTAATCCAATTGGCATATTCCAATCTAATTGTCAAACATTAAACGCCACGAGAAACGTATTCGCCCTCAATTTGAGATTATTTCAATCTTATTTTATTAATATAACACGAGACGCCGATAATTTCAATCGCAAAACAAGTCTGACTGACTAAATAATTGTTTTTTAACTGGAAGTATTTTTCAAATACAATTATGCCATTACAACAACAACAATATCGAAATGCAACGTTACATAAATAATTACAAAAATATATAATATTTGAATGTATTATGTACATTGCACATCAATCAGTTGATAAGATGCAGGATTGCATTTGGGGGATCCAACGAATTTCACATATGCGTATGTATACAGATTTTTCACTCATGCTAAATTTACATAAATATAAATACTGCAAGTTGACTCTCGTAAATCGAAAACAAACACTAATTCGTTTATAAAATGACTAACATTAATCGTGCATGTAGCACATCGACACTCATCAAATAAAAATTTCGTATGAACTACAGAGTATGTGGACCTGTATGTATGTATGTACGGTATAAACCGAAAGCGCCCATAAAAAGCGCAAAAACATGAAAATCAAATTAATAAAACGTAAAAACCAAAATAAAATTTTTTATTGTGTGCGGTTGATAGACGGGAAACTCTTTATTTTTTGTGGTTTTTTAACGTGGTTGAAAACTTAATACAGAACAGCAAACCATAATAGCCAACAGTCATACGCGTACAGGAACAATCGTAAAGTATAAAATTGAATTAATTCGATTAAAAAATGGTTTTGATTGATTTAATTTTTATTTTTAATTCGGTATATTGTAATCTGGTTCCGTGTTGTTACAGTAGAGGTTCAAAGGTTTCAGAACAATTTATTTTTCATAGAATAATTGTTCAGCTCATATTCGTATAGTTAAAATTAAAGCAAAACGCATCTCGTCGCCCGATTAGGTTAGGTTAGGTTAGAGTGGCCGTCCTAAAGGACTAGCATAGATACAAAATTGGTCCGTAGCTGTGCCACATTCGAGTTTTCTCCTTCTTCTTCGCCAAACCATCCTGAGCTTACCAAGAAGCGTTTAAAGTCCCGGATCTCGATCTTACTAAGATCCGTGAGGTCATTCAAAGGGGAAGTTCCCATAAATTTTGTCCTGCTGTACGCTAGACTAGGACAGGTGCTGATCAGATGGAGTACATTTTCCTCCCCCTCCTCATCACCACATAGCTGCGGCAGAAATCGTGGGCTGGGACACCCAGTCTGCCTGGTTGTTACACGCGAACTGGCGTTAGACCATCTGACGTTCGTTTCTTTTATAGCTTCTTCCTGAAGCAGCAGTTTACATGAATCTGCCTTTACATTCCCTGCGATATTGAAATGCCCTGGCACCCACGTCAAGCGGATGTTGAACTGATCAGCCATCTCATTTAAAGATGCCAGACCGTTCTGGGCTACTTTCGACTTCAGGGAGTATGATTGTAGCGTTTTAATAGCAGCCAGGCTGTTCGTAAAAATGCGAATATCCCTCGTAGATATTACATTATACTTCAACCAGTCCATGACTTCCATTATCGCGATTAGTTCAGCTGCAAAAGTCGGGAAGACGAAAAGAGAGGTTAACCCCTAGTGCCTCACAGAATACCCCGCAGCCAACCCCTCTATCCCTTTTTGAGCCATCCGTGAAGAAGGTTAGCGCCCCATTGTCCATAACCGTTTCGTTCACTCAATCCTCTCTGGTGGGAAACTTAGTTTGGAATTTCATCTCAACAGATGGCAAAGGAATAGCGTAGTCGGTAGCTTCCGGAATACCCCTGTTGCATAGGATAGATGAGTGCCCTGCATTGTTACAGGTCCACATAGATATGGCCGCAATATAAATTCAGAAGGGAGTAAGATGAAAGAGAATCTCCAGAGCTTGAGTATGTGTGCTCCTGAGAGCCCCACTTATACACCAGCAGACTGTTCATGGGACTTTCATGAATAGTTTAAGGTTTTCCATAATTTTTAACGCTGGCCACCAGACCAGGAGCAGTATAGGTTTGACCACTGAGACGTAGAGCCAGTGTACTATGTGGGGCTCCATACCCCATCTCTTTCCAATGGCATTTTTGCAGGAGTAGAGCGCTATAGTAGCATTCTTTACTCTCTCTACGATGTTTAGTTTCCAGCTTAGCTTGCTGTCCAATAGTAGTCCGAGGTATTTGCTCTATCCTTAAAGATCAAGCGAGTATACCATTTAATGTTGGCGGGTCACACTGAGGAAGTTTGTGCCTCCTGGTAAAGAAGACCAGCTCCGTTTTCTGTGGGTTTGCGTTCAGTCCGCAGTCGCGTGCTCAAAAAGGTAGCCAAGCGCGCTCTGCATGCGCTCACTCAGCGTACAAGGATATTTACCGAAGACTGCAATCGAAGCGTCATCCACGTAAGCAACCACCTTGAAGCCTTGCCCTTCCAGGTTTAGTAACAGGTCATTTATGACCATGTTCCAAAGAAGGGGGATAGAACCCCACCTTGAGGTGTCCGTTTGCTCATGTATCTGGCGGCAGACGTCCCCCTCAAATAAGCTGTCACGATCTTGCATCTAAGCATTTGATCTATCCAGCCTCTGAGTGATCCGTCTACCCCTGACGTTGCCCCGTCTGACGTTGCTAAATGCCTCCTCTATATCCAAGAAGGCTACCATTGAATATTCCTTATATTCAAGTGATGTCTCAATCTGGCCTATAAGGGAATGGAGAGCTATTTCCACCGATCGTCCCTTACAGTATGCGTGTTGAGATCTCGACAGCTCGCGCGGCTTGATTGAGCCTCTAATGTAAGCCTCTATTAGTCTTTCCAGTGCTTTCAACAGAAAATAAGACAAGCTTATAGGCCTAAAGTCTTTGGGATAGCAGTGAGATCTTTTTGCCTCCTTAGGTATAATTATTACTTTTACTTCAGTCCACTTTCTAGGAATGTGACAGAGTTCTAGGCTGCCTTTGAAGATAACATCCAGCCAGGGTAGGGTTAAGTCAATAGTTCGCTGGATATCCACAGGGATAATGCCATCAGGTCCTGCCGACTTGTATGGTTTAAAGCTGTTTATTGCCCATAGGTTATTTCGCCTTTTTACTATATGACTTACGGAGCCTACACCCCTATTTATCATGGGTCTCTCCGGAGCTAGTACCGAGCACTCCAGGAAATAAGTATCTAGTAAAAGCTCCAGAGATTCCTCACTACATGTAGTCCATGAACCATCCGGTCGTTGTAGATAACTCGGGATGGAAGGACTAGAACATAGTACTATGCGTAGCCTGGCCGCCTCCGAGGACTCCTGTACATTGCCACAGTAGATTATCCATGCTATCGTTTTGGCTGCTCTCAGCTTGTACTTATAGGTTTTGAGTATTTCCTTGTAACAGTCCCAATCTGCAGCAGCATTTGTGTTCCTCGCTTTCTTGAACAGCATCTTAGATGCAGGAGGGTTTGGAACCGATACCGGTAATGAGTTACCCAGAATGGTTCTGAAACCATCCCAATCAGTTTTCCTCCTATTGCTGAAGGGTGGTTTGCTAGTGGGTTTAGTATCCACTTCGTACTGGAGATAACAATGGTCAGAAAAGGAATGGTCTTCGGACACTTTCCAGTTCAATGCCCACTCCTTAATAAAATCCGAGACAAGTGTGATGTCCAGCACTTCTTGTCTATTTTTAGTAATAAAGGTTGGCTTACACCCGATATTACATATATTTAGGTTAGTATACTTAAAATAAAGTTAAGGAGTAACTCACCTCGCCTGTTTATATCTGTACTTCCCCAGATTGAGTGATGCGCTTTAGCATCACGGCCCATGATGACTCCTACCTTTTATTTTTGAACCTCCATTATAGTACTGCCCAACCTACCTGGTGGTATATTTTCCTCCTCATACGGTAGGTAGGCCGATATTAGCCAGAGATTTTGCCCTTCCATCTCGATGCTAGCCACCACTACATTAGCGTTGTTGTAATTAAGAAGTATAAAAATATTCAGATTATTTCTAGCGAGAATGCAGGAATGTATCTTACCTTCATTCTTCGCATGTATAGTATTTTATATTTTGAAGTTCTGAGGCCCAGCACCCGGTCACCATTGACGCAAGGTTCCTAGACCAGAACCACATCAATGGACTCAGATTCCATTTTTAGCCGAAGGGCCGCCGAGGCGGCTTTAGAATGATGGAGGTTGATCTGAAGGATCTTAAGCATTAGACATTGCTTCCCTCCACCACTGTTGAGTCTGATTCTTCTGACGTTGATTCGTCTATTATAGAAGCGCACAGCGTAGTCCCAATGATCTCGATATCACCGAGTCCAGGGATAGCGTCTCTCCTGTGCGTCTTCCGTGATTCTATAGACATCTGGATCACTAACAACAGGTGGGACCCCACTAGTGGCTTCCCCACCTGCTGCAGATGCACCAGGTCTGTCGGCCTCATCGCGCTTATAGATTTTGAGCGTTATCGCTCCAAATCCATACCTGACCAGGCCTCCAGATTTTGCCAAAGCACCCACGGATTCTCTGTTGATGATAATGACGGCCGATCTGTGATCTGGCCGTTGGCAGATCCGGATTGCTGATTTTCAACATTTTCAGGATCTCCCTTGGATCACTTGGCTCCGCAAGGATCCAGGCTCGCGCAGGGAATTTCTTCCCTCATTACCACTTCTAGTTTGGCCCTTGGCCAGACTTCACCCAGGCTGTCGATCGCCTTTTTGTAGAGGGTCACAGACAGTCATCCGCACAGGCAGTCAGTTTAACATGAAACCGATGCTACCCTCCGTCTCGGCAGGACGGAGCCGATCCTGGGTTCTCCCTCATGATTTTTAGGAAGATGGCGGCTAAGGCCTTATCCACCTTCCTCCAGTTAAGAGCCGTAATGCTCCCATCTTGTTGAGCTCTGTCAACGACTGCCATGATCAAGTGATCCTTTAGCACCTCGTTGAAGGGCCTGGTAACAATGTCCCGAACCCGCTTCTTTCCTCCGTAGGCGGTTCATCATCAGATCTCTACCTTTTCGGCTGTGAGATCACAACGGAATCCTCCTTCTTTGGCTCTGGCAACAAGTACCAACTTGATTCCCCCAGACAGCTTCTCACCAGACCACCTTACCGATTGTATCTATTTTGTACTGTAGGTAATAATAAATAAATAAATAAAATCGTATTTGTCCTTTAGCTTTACTAGAGGTATGGTGATAACAAATGGAGGTGATACAATTATAATTAGTAGCATCGCAGTTTACTTGTCTATTTTGGCACTGTTTGTTTCGCTGTGACCACTGGATTATTCCGAGTCGGTATATGTGATGGCTTATTGACTATATTATTGACTATATTAAATATGTATTATTGAAGGGTATAATGAATACATCATCAGGTCAGTTGCCCATGTCCACGGAACTTTACCTTCTAAGTTGGCGTCGATTCCCACTTTGAAACAAACATACTTCATATAAGACCACAGTAAATTAATAAAATTAATAAATAATTTAAAATATAAAATAAATAATCATGATTAACCAATTCAATTAAAGTTGTTTCAATTTAAGAGTGCTGCGCATAGTTCAACAGTTTACAAATTCTATTATAGCCGCTTCCTCTACATTGGATTCGAATTGCAATAAAAAAAAAACTGAATTTTGGTTGAACATTTGACGTAGTTGAAGATGTTGACGCGGAAGTAAATCATCATTATAAGTAAGAAGTCAGAATTTTTGCAGGCTAATACAATCATGTTGTTAAACCAGTCCCAAACTTAAACTATTGAGGTATGAGGGCAGATCGACACATTTAGAAAAGTTCTTCCATTGTATTTTCTTTCCTTTGATCTCGGAATCATTAAGCCCCTTTATAAAGGTGATTGATTGGGCAAATGATAAATGTCATCATCTTTATGATTTGTTCCATTCATCACATCAATTATGGTCTCCTAAAGTTATTGATAATACTTTTTTGTATATGTATATTTAGTTTATTGAAAATATATTGATTGAGAATTTTTACAATAGAAAAAGCCCACCCAATTATTATCTCATCTCTATCCGTATGTCGAATAACAATAATAATAGATTTATGAACAAACACATATTCCTATATACATGATACATATTTGTACCACATTTTTATCTCTTCCATGTGTTAGATCTTATTCTGTTTACATACATAACATATCTTTGTGATACTACATATATATGTACACTCTGTGTAATAATGATTATATTCAACACTTTGTGTGATAAAGATTTTTATTTCGATTCTTTTCCTATTTATTAACTCTTCAATGGGTTTATTTACAAGATGAAAACTGTACATAATAAATAAATATATAACATGTAACAACTATATAACAATACAGGGTGGAGGAGAACTGATGGAAAATATTATAACAAAACAAGCGAAAAGTAAAATATTGGAAAGTTCTTATTCTTCGAGGTTTTTCTTTATTTATTATTATTACGATTATTATTGTATTTTATTGAATTCAATATCGAGAAGAAAATTATATATATTTTTGAAATTAATGGTCGATACATTTTTTGATAAATTATTAAGGGGTGAATCTAAGTTGTGTTGGCACTAAAAATGTATTTTTGGTACAGGCTGGTGTGCTCACATATACTCGTATATACCGGACTTGAAATCTTCTGCACTTTATATAAAATAAAACGTTTTCAAATACCTCTATACTCACGCTGTAGTAGTTGTTGTTCCATTCGTTTCTACTTCACTATATACATATATATAAAATTTAGAGTATAAACAAAAAATTATGAAAAAGCTTCAAAAGCACTCTGAAAACTTTTTTTTTTTTTGTGTATATTCATTAAATTTTCATATATGCAGAATAATTTTGATTTTTTTATTTTCGTTTTGTTTATTTTAATAATTAAAGTTGGAAAAAATTTATGTTTATATTTTAGATTTTCCTCGCATCATATTTTTTACTGTATGACTCTCCAAATAAAAATTAAAAAAAAAAGCTCTTTTACTTCCTCGAAGCACACACAAAAATGAAATAAACAAAACGTATATGACAAAGAAAATTAGGAAATATTTTTTTGTTGTTTTGGTTACATTTCGACTGTGCGGATAATGATGTGAAATTTTCGTTTTGTACATATAATATGTGAGTGTGTGTGTGTGTGAAAGGACTGTTAAGCTCGGGATTCTCGGGGATTATTAACAACTTTATTGAATTAAGTATGTTATAATATGTTTATAAATGGGTTGAGAAATGGTCACTCTCTATTATACACATATATGTATGTACAGTTTTTAACTTAATTACTTTACTTGTTCATAATCCTTGTTGTGTTGGGGTAGATAGAATATAAGGGTAGTAGGTACGAACCCTAATCAAATTTACAATTAAGAAAATTAAGCAAATTGTTGAACGTATATATGTATACACATTCTCTACTTTAGTCTGAGAATTCGTTTGGGGAATACATATATTGCTTATAACCAATGGAATCAGGGTTGAAATTGTTTATTTTTACATTGTCAAGCCCAAACAGTTGTTTACTATGTATGTACGTATATATAGTTTTTCGAAACACTTCATATTGAATTAGAACTGAGCGGTTAATTTTGTCGATTATATTTTCATTAATTGACATTGTATAGTCAAATTAAATTTCCACTCACATACATAGGTAATGATTATTAAATTTTAGAGTGCATGTTTCTGTTGACTCTATTCATGGAAAAAGCATTAGATTTTTGCGAAACATTTAATCGATATATTGAAAATATATTTAATTAAAAATGGATTAAGACAAAAATTAAAACATATAATAATGTTACGTTTTACCCCTGTCAAACAAAGTTCGATCACTGGATTGTGAATAAAACTAACCGATGTAAATTCTAGATGACACTAATTTATTTATTTCCGAATAATTTCCACTCAACACTAACTTACTTAATTCACTTATTTAACTTGATTATTTAATTTCACAGTAATTATTTTATTACACTTTAACAACACTATAATACACTTTAATAACACTTTATCACACTATGCGAGTGAAGTTAGACCTAAATAGGTTAGGTTAGATTAGGTTGAGTGGCTGCTACAGCACACTGAAACCGACGACGGTCCGTTGTGATACCACAGGATCTACTTCCCTATTACTGTTATGAGAACCAGTTTGAGCTACTTATGTAGCGTGATAAGGCTCGCACCTTACAGTTTTCGAGATCCGAGAGGCAGTCCATTGAGAATTTACCCAAATATTCATGTCTTTTGTGTGGAGGTGGACTACCGTCTCTTCCTCCTCCTCGTCCCCACAGCTTCTGCAAAAGTCATTTGCTCCAGACCTAGCCTCCTTGCATGTTCTCCAAGTAGGCAATGTCCTGTGAGTATCCCCTCGATCGTTTTTAGTTCAAGTCTTCGTAGGGAGATCAGTGTCTAAGAGCGTTTCAAGTCCAGCTTTGGCCAGGCTTGCCTTGCTACACTACATGAGAGGGTGTTCGTCCACCTTTCATTCGTTGAGGCTACTGCCTCCTTTTTAACACAGTCTTGAGTGCATTGATGGGCCTTCCCAGTTTTGCCCATTCCGGTAGCAGTTGGAGAGTTGTACCATGCCTCGCTAGTTCGTCCGCCCTGCAGTTCCCCATGACGTCCATTTAGCTTGGAGCCATCCGTAAAGAACTGCAGTGCTTCTGTTTCCGCACCCAATCCGCCCCTCCAAGATTCCCTTGAGGCAGGACGCTGGCCACCACACACTCACCCCATACATAAGTACAGGTCTTACTACGGCAGTGAATAGCCAGTGTACCAGCTCCGGCTTCAGGCCTCATCTCTTTCCGATGGCGTTCCTGCACGAGTACATGGCTATTGTTTACTCTTTCCAGAATGTTGGGCTTCCAACTAAGCTTACTGTCCAAGATTACTCCCAGAAATCTTGCCTTGTCAGTAAGAGCTAGTCTCCTACCATTTAGGAGAAGTGGATCTACTACCGGGATTTTATATTTCCTAGTAAATAGTACCTGTTCAGTTTTGAACGAGCTAATTGCCAGTCCACATCTGATGGCCCACCTTGTAATGATTAGGAGGGCATTTTGGATGACCACCTTCACCGTGCTTAGATATCTGCCAGAGACAGCTATCGCTACGTCATCTGCATAAGCAACCACCCATATCCTCTCTCTCTCCAGCTCCAACAGCAATCCATTGATTGCTATGTTCCAGAGAAGAGGAGACAAGACACCTCCCTGCGGGGTTCCCTTAGCCACCAGTCTCCTGATAGTGGATTCCCCCAGCTCCGAGTTAACCATCCTGCACCCCAGCATGTGATTGATTAACCCACCTATACAGGGTAATCCACTCCTAGGAACGACCATCCCTCCAGAATTGCCTCCGTTTTAACATTGAAGGCATCCTCAATATCAAGGAACGCCACCATACAAAACTCTTGCGAGAATATCGATTTCTCAATTGTACTTACCAGG
Source organism: Tipula unca (assembly GCA_951394425.1). Classification (NCBI taxonomy): domain Eukaryota; kingdom Metazoa; phylum Arthropoda; class Insecta; order Diptera; family Tipulidae; genus Tipula; species Tipula unca. Next base: position 129,408,496 of record OX596381.1, on the reverse strand, counting down.
GCGTGAAGAGCTGTGTCCACAGGTTTCCCTTTACAGTCAGCATGCTGAGACTGAGCCCAGTCACTAGGCTTTATTTTTGAACGTATATAGATATCCATCAGTCTTTCCAAGGTTTTCAGTAGAAAGGATGATAGAGTTATTGGTCTTAAGTCCTTTGGGTAGCCATGTAGGTAGCATTTACCCGCCTCCGGAATAAAGATCACTCTGACCTCTGCCCAAGTTCGCGGAATACAAACCAGGTTTAGACATCCTTTGAAGATTACCTCCATCCAGGGGAGAATAATCAACTAGTGGTTCTGAATCTCCGCTGGAAAAATTCGGTCAGGTCCAGCGGATTTATAGGGTTTAAAGCATTCAAGTGCCCATAGGATCCGTTTTTTACGATATCCTCTATGCGCAGTGAATGTGCATCCCGATTTGTTACTAGTCTCTGTCGAGTCGTCTGAGCTTCCTGGAAAGTGGGTTTCGATGAAAAGTTTCAAAGATTCCTCACTAGAAGCAATCCAAGATACATCCGGTTTAATTAAATAACTGGGACTGGTTGGATTAGTAGACAGTATCTTCCTAAGACGAGAGGTCTCGGAAACTTCTTCCATTTTATCACAGAAGAATCTCCGACCACCTTTTTGCCTTCCTCAATACGTTTTTGTAAACTTTGAGGTCCTCCTTATAGGAGTCTTGAGCCTCCCTCGTGCTTTTGGCTCTGTTAAAAGCTCTTTTACACGCCTTCCGGAAGGTCTCCAGTTCCTTCGACCACCATGATGGTATTTGTTTGCCCCTGGGCTTAACAATTGGACAAGCAGCGTTGAAGGACCGATTGCATGCTCTAGTGATTGTGCCCATTATGCAATTCACTTCCTCCCGTGTCGCTGGCGGCTCAGGGGCCTTCGTCGTAAATAGTTCTTTAAGCGTTTCCCCATACTTGCTCCAGTTGGTACTTCTAGGATTCCTACAGGCTTTTCGGGTAGCAGGGGAAACGTCAAGACTAAAGGTTATATAACGATGGTCGGAGAAGGAGTGCTCCTCCGCCATTCTCCATTCCTTGACCATAGGGTATATCTTTTCTGAGGCGAAGGTTACGTCTAGAACCTCCTGCCGGCTTTTAGTGATAAATGTGGGTGTTCTTGCCCAATATTACACACCCAAAGGTTGGTATTTAATAGGTAATCAAAAAATAACTCACCCCTTTCGTTGATATCAGTGCTGCGCCAAATTCTTCCTTTCCGCTTCGAGAACCAGGTCCCACAGGTTATCCGGCGGAACCTGTTTGTCTCGGTCCATATAGGCGGAGACCAGCCAAACTAGACTGCCGCCAATCTCCAAGCTGGCGGCAGTTATGTCACCATTGCTGTATTGAGAAAGTAGACCAATATTTAAATTATTTTTTCCAACAATGCAGGATCTGATTTTCCCCGAATTTCTTGAGTATAAAAGGTTATACCCCTTCATTCTAAGGCCACAGATCCTGTTACTGTTTATCCATTGTTCTTGGATAAAGACCACGTCCTCTCCTGATCCAGTCAGTCTAAGGAGTAAGGCGGCTGACGCTGCCTTCGTATGGTGCAGGTTAATTTGTGTGAAATTTAGCAAAACACCAAGTTGAGCCTACTTACCTATTACCACTCCTCGTTACCGTAGGCTAGTGCTCGCCGGTTCCATTGGAGTCGCCGGTATCACCCGTATCTCCTCCCACTAGCCCCTCCGTCATACTCCTTCAATATCTCGGCAATCCTAGACTTAGGCATCACTTTTACTGATTGCTTCACATTACCGTCTTTTCCATATTCGTGTTAAGCATCTTTTCTCGGTTTGGAGGTTGTCCCATTGTGCCCAGTATGGCTTTACTGTGGGACTCGTATCTGCAATTTCCCTCCATTGGACGATTTATTGTCTTCTTAAATTGCATGATTATTGCCAAATCAGGAGTAGTACTTGCATAAGCTTTATGTTGATAATGTCTTTCTTTACCTCTTCACGCCTGCAGTGCTTGCATTCTATTTGGCATGGCCGTCTTACAATGCATCGGCATTCCCATGTGTACTCCCTTTCCGACATTCGACCTGGTAATGATAACTGTAGTCGTTCGATCCAACGGGCTACTTGCTTTAGGATTCTTCAACTGTAGCAGCCAACGTAATACTCCATGGTCCGTTCGTATATGAAATAATTGGCCATAAAGGTACTTATGAAAATGTTTCACAGTGCTTCACATTGTTTCACAGATTCCACTATAGCCAATAATTCAGTTACGTTCTGTAAAATTTAAGCAATTTAGTTTTATAAAATTTAAGCAATTACAATAATAATAATTTAAAAAAAATTATATGTCGAAGAAAACCAAATAATTTTTCTAATCGGAATCAAATACAAAAACGACATAATTTTTTGTTAGAATCATTCTTGAATTAAACAAACCAAATACCAAGATATCTTGGAAACTTCGGCAAGATTCCGCTATATAGATCTAATAGGCCTATCGTTAAGGAACTTATCATAGTAGAAGATGTTTCCTAACGGAGGATTTGAGATTAGTTATTTTTTTTATTTCTTAAGATTTTTTTTTTCATTTACACTAAATAACAAGATTCCGCTATATAGGTCTAATAGGCCTTTCGTTAGGGAACATTTCATAGAAAAAGATTTTCCCAAACGGAGGATTTGAGATGAGTTTTCCAGCATTTACTTTCTTATAGTTTGAGTTATTTCTAAAAATTTGTTATCATTTACACTAATAAACAACCCGACAAACATTTCAATACCGACAGCTATATATCGGGCTCAAAAATACCGCGTTTCGGTAACAATTACAACAACAACAACCGAAAAATACCGATCATCGGTCACAATTACAAAAACAACAACTCAAAAAATACTACAAAAGAGAATAACAAACATTTTTTGTTTTATGTTTTTTTGTTTTACATATACTGAACTATTTGAGTGAGTGAGACAAATTATTATTTGTCATTTTACTTCATGTCGTCCTCTACATTCATTTAAATATTTAATTTTATTTGGTTTGCACGATGAAAAAAAAAAATTAATTACAGGGCCAATACCGAATTACCAAACAAAGACAATGAAATTACGGTAAAATAGTAATTTGAATTGAGCTTGATAAACTAACATTCAAAAATAAAACAACGAATAGCTGAGAAGAAATTAAAACTATTAAATTACCGAGTAAATCCCATCAATTTACCGCTGAACAGAAATTTGAGATTATCATAAACTGAAATACAAGAACAGACCAAAACTTTAGAGTTAATGACCAAATCCTCTAAAATTACGTCTTAAATTTCGTTGATTTAATTATAAATCGGTGAGAAAAAATTAAAACTACTAAATTACCGAGCAAATTACCGTGATATAGAAATTTGAGATTATCATAAACCAAAATACAAAAAAAGGAAAAAAATTTAGACTAATCTCCCAAATCCCCGAAAATTACATTGAAATAATGGCAAAAACTTCTTAAATATTAGTTGACCTAATTAATGTAAAGAAATGGGTTTCTTTTTTATTTCATAATAAATTATTATAATTTTTTTTTTTTTGACTATTTCGAGGTAATTTAGTGGACTTTGTTCAGTCGCAGTTCTTCCTATTTTACTCGGTAATATTTTGGGCCTAGCTCGGTAAAGAATTTCTTTTTTCTTTTAACGAATTACCGATCAAAGTCCATAAAATTACTGCGAAATAGTAAAAACAAATTGTAATAATTTATTATTGAAAATACATCATGATGTGATCCTTTTTTTATTTATTTATATTCGTTTCGTTACTAATCGTCAGTAAGGTAATAATCGTGGTCTAGTTAAGACGTCAGTTTGTGAATAAAAAATAAAAAAATTTAAGGTAATAATACAATTTTTTATTACATTTAGCAAAAGGTAAGAAATTTTTTTAAATTTTTATTAATTTTTGATTTTTTTTTGCATTTCAATATTATAAATTATTACAATATTTTTTTTTCAATTATAAATAATTTTAATTATAAATTATTATAAGTTATTTTTAGACGATTTCACGGTAATTTTATGGACTTTGTTCGGCAATAAATTCGTAGTTTTTAATATTTTTAATTTCAACACTGTGCTTAGAGGTTGTGCAACAATTATTCGGTAATATTTTGGATGAAGCTCGGTAAATAATATTTTTTTCTTGTGTATTTCAATCATAAATTATTACAATTTATTTTTTGACGAGTTCGCCGTAATATTATAGACTTTGTTCGGTAATTCGTAGTATTACATATTTTTAATTTCAAAATTGTGCTAAGTTGTGGTTTTGCAACAATTGTTCGGTAATATTTTGGATCTTTAATGATAAATAAATGGCTTTTGACCAAAAATGATAATATTATATTGCTTTTCAATATTTAGAAAAAATTGATAATGAGTTATACATCTATAGATCGGAAACAACAGCAAAAGAACATTTTTATGACGTTCCGGTAGCATCAAGCCGTTTCAAGATTTTTAAAACTACCACAGTGCAAACAAAACTATTTAGTATGGAGTGCTCTGAAGGAGAGGAATATAGATTTTTTACCAATAACCACATAGTAAAATGTAAGCCGTACATCTCATTCGTTTTCTAGATTTAGTACCTACTAGTTTAACTCATCTTTTACAATTAAGTATTTGTGTTTATTATTTATTACTAATTATTTAAACTGTTTTAATTAACTAATTATTTAACGTTTAACTTAGATGTTATCAGTTTAAATATATGCTTTTATGCCTTTATATATATGCGTTTGATCGCTTTGTATTGTTAATCTATATAGACAATTCTATTACATGTATTTTATTGTATATTGTATTTCTATTTAGGTAGAATGTTTTGCATAGTGGAAACCACTAAACCCAGTGGAATTATTGAATGTGTTGCGGTTTGCACAAAATGGGTTATAAATTCCAAGCTAATATGGCCCACGCATTATTCGAAGGCGTTCAAAAATAATGCAGATGTGAATTCGGACTGGGTACCATATGATTTCAAAATGCTAAAAAATTATATCGGTAAGTACTGTGGATTTACATGGTATCTCGCTTTGTCATATTAATTGTAATACGATATTTTTTTTTTTTATTAGAAACACAACCTGAAGTGATTAACGTTGAGGAAATATATGCGCAGTTCACCAATTCGGAATCGGAAAATTTTACCCGTCGAAAAAATCCAACAACTTATAATTTGAATATACACCCGAATTGGCTGAAGAACATAATAAACCGTTTCAAGCTCCTCCTATATCAAGTTTGAAGATGAATGATACTCTGTTTTTTAGCCTATATATTTTTAAAAGAAATATAAATTTATTTATGTATTAGTCGAAACCACTAAACCTTTATTGTTTTATTATGAGTTTTATTTTACAGTAACTTCATACCACAAAATTACTGATGTGAAATAAAATATTCCTAAAATTATATTAAATTATAAAATTACATTAAATTATTCGAGTGGTAACGGGTGCGGGGTGATCGTGATCAATGCGGCACCGTACTTATTTAATCGCGATCACAGACTTCTGGGCTGTTGCGATACAGGAGCCCTCTACGCGGTTTTGAACATCAAACTTTGCTGTATTAACATGACCATATATCATCAACGGTTGAATATATCGTGGTGGTTTCATTACCAGGACGATGTCTCGCAGCCATTGTGTCAGGTGAGTTTAATTTTTCATTTTATTAGTTTCCACTTTCCATCGGTTTCCTCATTTCGTATATATTCATGTTCTGTTCCTTTCTATTTTGCATTTTAAATAAGTTTGTAGCGTTAGGCGAAAAGTACCCGTTAGTTTTAATTTTTTGTGCACGCTACAATATAATATTTAATTAAAAATTGATGATTTTATAAAAGTAACAAAAAATTACTAATTAACGTTTTTGGATTATAGGTTTTGGTTAACAATCAACAAGCCATTTTGAAATAATATTTAGGCCATGTAATAATTTTGTTCGGTATTGTATTTGAAATAAAAACAATGTCTCAATTTTTCTCTTCTTTTCAGGGTTAATTTTGTATTTAATGTCTTCATCTCTTCCATTCGATTTCAAGGCAATTGACGTCAAACGTCCTTAAATTGAATGTGTATTTATCGTTTTGGTATGTATTTTTTATTGACTTGATTGTTATTGTTGTATATTGCGGTTAATTTCCCCTCCTTATCTCTTTTGATTATTTCTGGGAAATCGAAAAATATAATAATCGATGCTTCAAAAAAATTAAAGGTTGATTTGAAATCATATTATTGCATATTAACGATTTCTAAAAAAAAATTAATAGAATTAAAAAATTATTTTAATTCACATTTTATCAACAACTCAAATCGTGTCTTAAATTTGCGAAAATAAATTGTAACGCGCATTTAATATGGGTGGCTTTATTAATTTTATTCTCATTTGAACTTAATTTTGATTCTACATTTTACTATAAATATATATGGCGGCCAAACATCGGTAATTTAAATTCACTTTTTGGGTACCTTTTGCAATTCAAATTAAGGAGATTTTGTATTACATCAAGCAGATTGTGATCTGAAGAACAATGATTGCGAGGAGCAAATGAGGTTGAGCACCATTTGGTGGGTAGATATTAGTACGAATGTAAAATAAACTAAGGATATAGTGGATGGTCATGCATTTAAATTTAACGACCAGCAAGTGTATTTCAATGAACAAACTAAAAATTAAGAGTATCATCAAAATTAGTGCATATTGGTTTCATATCTTTTTTCCATCTTTATGAAAATCCCATTATTAGATTGCAAAATTTCTAATTCGTTTTTTAGCGACATGCTTTTCAACCAGCATTCAACAAATTTACTAGTTGATCCCAGCCCACAGTTAATCGATTAGAGATGCGTAACTGCGTATGGCAATTCACACTAAAATATAAAATTGCCCTAAATTACAAATAACAATTAGATCCTACAAGGATAGAATATGAAAATATGTTTAATTGAAAATGGATAAAGATCGGCGTTGATTTCATTCAGTAAAATTATCAAAAAAAAAATTAATAATATGTTTTTAAATTATAAATTAAATAAAAGGAAAATTAATAGTTTTTACATTTATATTGGAAAATGATCCAGTTATATTATAAATGAGCTTTCCCATATGCAATGACATTTTTAGAAAATTTTTCCAAGACAGTACGTAATCCAAGTCATTATAATGAAATAAAAACACCCTAATTTTTTTCTTAATTTATATCAAATCTGAAATAAATTGATTAATTAAATAACTTAATCTAGGCCTGCAAAACGTAGCTGACTTCCAAATTGAATTAAATTTTATCTTATCTCATTTAAAAAAAAGTTATAGCATCATAGAAAAATACCATAAAATTGTTGGCGCCAGAATGGAGCCATTGAATGATAATACATAGTTACATACATTATGATGTGTTCGATCCAAAAAACAAGCCATTTTTGTTGCCATAGTATGTTCGAAACTAATTTTCATTATTTCGCATTAGCTCTGTGCTAATTAAATCACAATATGCATTCTTAAAGAAAAGACAAAATCAACGACGACAGGTAAAACCTAAAAATACCAACAACAATTTGTATGGTACTTTTACAACAAAATCACATTAAAACCACAAAAATTTTCCGAAACAAAAACTAAACTTAAGCAGAATTTTAATTTAGACATTATTGTTACTGGTTATATGTTCTTTTGTTTTGTTCCAAAAATACATGAAAAGCCTACATTTTCTCCTACACATGTACGTAAAACAAAACATGGAAAACAATACCTCAGACAACAAAACAAATATATGTGTATCAAAATGAAAATTATTCAAAAGAGGATTGAAGGTACGAGTACGTTTTGTCGTTGAGACATAAGTTCCATTTTGGACAAACATATTTTCCCAGAGAAAAATATATGTAGTTAATTACGAATACATTGAACATCTAACGCATACTTACATAATATGTATATGTAAATAGAAAATACAGAATTAAAAACAATCGTTCGGGTGTACATACCTATACAACAAATCCGTCCTCCCTAGGTGATAATTTTATTTTGATTTAGTACACACAGACATACACACAAACCGAACACAAAAACTTGAAGTAGTAGAGCAACACTATAATATGTCTATACCTATACAAGAGTAAGAGCCAAAAAATCCTATGAATGAACGATGAGTTGGACAAACTGTATATATAAATAGAATCTAGACCAAACTAGACACGTAGGTATATAATCTCGGTGTATGTAACTATATAGTTACAAGACCAACAAGAGTTTTCCTTTTATAAAATGTTCTTTATTGTTTGTGTGTGTGTGTGAGGAAATTGGAATGACAATAATGGGAATTGTGAAGGTATGAGTAATGATTTTTTACTTGAGATTCCAATTTTCGGTTGAGGGTATATTTTGTTTTGTGTGTTGTGTTTGGGAAAAAAGATTGATAATATTTATCTTTTAAAGAAAATTTTGAATATAAATTTCCAACAACAACAACAGCAGCAAAAGTGAAAGTAGAGAGATCTAACACAGAATGTTGTGGGATGTTCACTTTTTCATTTGATATTTTGTTGGTATGTGTACCATATTGTTAAATTGTTGTTGTGTGTAATGGAAGGCAACAAAATTAATGTGATTTCTTCGATGTGCCCATAAAAAAAAATATTTTAATTTTATTTGACATGAAAAATATTTATTGGGTGGAAAATTATGTGGTCGATTGATTTGTGTCTGTTCAGTCACTCATTCTAAATATTTTGGTTTTGCTGTTCTTCTCGTTACAGCTGAGTCATTTTTTTTTTGCTGTGTTATTTATGGTTTCGTATGGGAGAATTTTTTGAGTAATGAGCCATGTACAATCTTTATGGGTCCATTCAATGTTCACAAACTTATATGTAATTTATTGTTTTTATGATGTGTTCAAATATTTTGTGTTTAAACATATGTATACCTTATGTTATCAATTGGATATAGAAAACCTTATTGAGAAATTTATTCATTGTAAGTTTTATAAGTATCTATAGTGGTATGGTTTCAAATTGTAAAAAATGAGTCAATCGATTAATTGGGATTCCACGCTAACAAACATCCATTACAGAATTCCTAAAATTTCAAAATTTCGAGGATTGTATGAATTATTCCAAATTAGTCTATCAACTTTTTTAACTTTTCACGTATTACGCTAATTTTTTGAAAATGGTTCAAAGTAAGACCTGCTAAAATTAAAAAACTAAAGTATGTAAATAGATTTTAAATCGCAGCCTTACTATATACACCATTACATTGGTAATACCAATTGGATCGAAATTTTTACACCAATTTAAATTTCTACATAAACTGCCCACTTTTTACGAAATTCATACTTTTACGGACTTTTATACATATTTGGAGATGAAATATCCAAGATAAAAATCAAAATGGCCTTAACATTTAATAATTTGTAATATGTATTATAATCTGCAAACTGATTTTTGTGCTTTATTTATAGTTTGTCTTACACGAAAAATAATAATTGTTTGATGCAAAATTAGTAATTTTTGAATGTAGCGATAGTATACTAGCTTTTGAATGTTAAATAGCTGCAAATTTTAATTAAATGGCCATGTAATTTATTTAAATAGTTTAATTCAAATTTATGGATAGATTAAAAATTTTAAAATATACGATAAAATTAATCTGTCCGAAAGTATGCTATTTATTTATTATCAACCCTAATACATTTACATAAATAAAAAATTAGCACAGTTTTAGGAAAAACTTCCTTCGCCTATATAAGCGTGTGAATTTTGTACTAAAAGTGTAGTAACTTTAAATGACGTAATTTAGGACAAATTGAGGAAAAACTTCATCCGCACTTTATTTTCTAAACATATAGTATATCTCAAAAATGATATTGATTCCTGCTGTAACTATAATAATTAATAAGTCAACAACTGTTGCAGTATGAAGATATAACATATAGAGAAAGCAATTGTGGATTCTTTGAACGGCGATGAGCAAAATAGTTTAACAATTTTAGTTATCGCTTTATACTTATCTATTTATTATGTTTCTGCTTTTGATTGCAAACTAATAATAATCAGTGGATTGGAATGACATCGATAGTGGATCATAGATGTTAAAGTGTGAGATTTTAGCCATATTAACAGAATATAATCAATATATTAAGATATAAATAAGAAAAAAAATGATTCTTATTGGAAATATATTAGAAAATATTAGTTCGAACAAAATAATTCATTGAACAAAATTTACTCCAAATTTTCTCTTGCTTCCAAATTATGATCAGATAATTTAGTGGCCTATTTGATGTACTAGCGATAGTCAACATCTCTCGTTTTGACAGTTGGTAGAAAAAAATTTAAGCGACATTTTCTTTTGGTTTTATCCATTTTGATCAGATAATTTAGTAACCTTTTCCATGTACTAGCCACATACCGGTTTCGGTCAACATCTCTTAACTGACCGAAAATTACTATACAAAATTTGAGTCCCAGGGATGATAACTAAACCGTTGCTAATGCATGGAATAGGCCACTAAGTTACCTGAAAGAAAGAAAATCGAGAGCTGAGATTTTTCGTCGAATTATTTACTTCAAAGTCTTCAAAGCAACTTTTATTGGGCAATTTCATATGTTTTGAAATAGTTTGAATAGTACTAAGTCAAAATATATCAACTACATGGTATTTTATTGCGCATACGTCAAAAATTTAAATACCCAAAAAGCAACAACAATTGATCAACATGGCGGCACTAGTTGCGATATATTTCTATTTACGTTTCAATTTTAATATTCACGTTTGGTAATAAATTATTTTTGAATTTAATTTAAAAAAAAAAAGTTAAATTGCGGCTTTTAGATAATATTTGACTATTGTCAAAAAAACATCGTATTAATGCTTTTGTGTTTCGTGGGGTTTTTAATTGATAATACTAATGTTTAAATTGAGTCTATTTGTAGCGAAAAAAATATTTTCGTAAAACTTTTAATTTTCGGTGATTGTTTATTCAATTAAAATAAAATTTATTCAACAGTGAATGTTAAATTGTGTCACATGCATTGTAAACAATATACACTTAATATATACATACTTAAACCACAATATAGTCAATTAAAAAAATCACTAAACAATATTTTTTTGCGTAAAATAATTGTTTCACTACAAACACAATCTAATCGTACATATTAAAAATCCACTGGTCAATTTAAAATCACTAAATTATACAATTGTGTAAAAAATGATGTTTCTTCATTTAAAACACACACTACAAGCCAATTTTAAAGCGTATATTTCACATTAAAAATCACCGAAATATAAAAGTTTGAAGACAATATTTTACAATATTGAAGATAATATTTAACACACGAAAATATTTACAGCGCGTTTATTCAATAATTTTATTATAATTTATATCAAAAATTATTAAAACAAAAATGTAAACAGTGAAACTCAAACATCACGAAATTTTCTTAATGACTAACGCCGCCATGTTGGCAGATGCGCGAAAAAGAACGAAAATGAAACTAGTTTGTATATTGCCATATTGTCTGTGTACACTGGTACTAAGTTACCTACACACAAATTTCAATTGGCCACTACAATTTTAAGTAGGATTATTTCAGCGAATATTATTAAATCTTTAAACTTCACATATCTAGTTTGTGTTTCGGGGCTTTTATTTTCAATATTACTACTGTTCTGGGATGTTCTAATATCACTTCGATAGACATTTGTGTCTCTTTTTTCACGAACAAAATTGTATTCTATTTCGTAATTTATATTGTGATCATAGCCTACTCGATTCTATTTCTATAAATTCATTCGATAAAATATCACCAATATTTTTATTTTCGATGGCAAGTGAAGAAAAAGAGATAGTTTGCAAATTTATTTAACAGGCTCAGATCGCAATAGACAAAACGTAATTCAAAAAACTCAATTTTGCTCATAAAAAAAGAGACACAAATGTCTAAGTGATGTTAGAACATCCCAGCACTGGTTTTAATATTTCTATTGCAAACATTTCATCGGCAATAAATACTTTGATTTATTCTAACACCTGTCAACTAACTAACTTGTTATTATTTTATTATGTGAATTTTAAACAAAATCTTTTACTTTCAAATTTTATTGAAAAATTGTCCTTTTATTTGCGCTAGATAATAACAGCTTGAATGACTATGTAGTTAAAAATTAGGATTTATTAATATTTTAGTTTATCGAATTGATCCTAGCCTCATCTATATTTATTTATTTATATTAAAGAAATGAATTTAGTCATTACAAGTATGCTTTCATATGCAAAACAAATAATCAATTCAATTTTGATTATTAAATACAAGATTAAAAAATTTAAATTTTACAATTTTAAAAATTAAAAGTTAAGTACTACAGATTAGAAGTTGTCAAAAAAATAGATTTGAAAAGTATATTTTTTACAAAAAATAAACTGAAACTAAGTTTTAAAATTTAAAAATAGTTCTTCAAGTTCCTTTTGAAGCAGTCCTTTGTGAGATGAAAGTCAAAGTTTTCAGTGATGTTGAATGACTTTGCAAGTCTATTAATTGGGCAATTGTCACCATAATTAGTTGAGTGGCGTACTATCTCCAAAAATCGATGGTTTCGCAGCAATTTGATTGGAACATGGACAGTTGTATTTTCCAATATGTAAGGTGAATCAATATGGCCAAGCAGGATGTTACCGATGAAAGCGGAGTCTAAAAATAAGCGTCTATTTTCCAGAGTACAAATTTTATATTCTCATGAAACGGTAAGCTTTGGTCATAGTCCCAGTCAGTTTTCTTTAAAATGAAGATCATAAATTTCTTTTGAATGATTTCAATCCGTTTGATGTGGTTAGCATAATACGGGCTTCAAATTACTGATGCGTACTCAACTTGGGATCTTATATACGCAAAATATAGTGAAAATAAAGTTGACAAATTTGTAAATTCTCCAATCCAACGCTTAACAAAACCAAACATAGAATGCTTTAGCAATGCATTTGTCAATGTGGTTGTTAAAACTCATATTTTCAGCGAATGTGACTCCTAGATCGATTATTTCTTTAACTCCTTGCAGTTCCGTATTATTAACGCTGTAAGCAAAGTTAATCGGTTTTCTCTTGCGAAGAAAAGACATTACTTTGCATTTGTCAATATTCAATAGCAAAGAATTTTTGTGGCACTATTCACTGAATCTCTCGATGTCTTCTTGTAATATTTTTGTGTCATGTATATCTTTGATTGTATGATAAATTTTTATATCATCTGCGAACATGAGGAGATTAGAGTATTTTATGACTTCAGTTATACAATTTATGAAAACGAGAAAAATCCATGGTCCAATATGGGAACCCTGAGGAACTCCTGACGTTACATTGATTATTTTAGATTTTTCGCTTCCAATTGACACATATTGTACGCGACTAGACAAATATTAGTTGAACCATTTAATGAAGTTGGATGCAAAGCCAAAGTTGTAAAGACTTTCTAGAGCCTTGTGATGGCAGATGGAGTCAAATGCTTTACTAAAATCAGTAAACACTACGTCTACTTGGTTGCGGTTTTGTTGGTAAATTGAACAAGGTTAGTAGAGATCTTCTAGGCATAAACCCATGCTGCTTAAGTGATATATGTTGAGCTAGGATTCCTTTAAAGCTGTTGCATACAACCTGTTCGAATAATTTTGCTATGGTTGAAGTGGTTGATATCCCTATATAACAAGTGATGTCTTCTCTTTTACCCGATTTAAATATAAGTGTAACTTTAGATATTTTCCATGTATCAGTGAGTATTTCGGATGTTAACAAGAGGTTGTACATATTCAGTAACGGTGTTACTAAAATATTACCATATTTTTTAAATATAAACGTTGGAATATTATCCGGCCCACATCCGTCACCAAACTGATTAAGTGCATATAAAATATCCTTATCATTAATAACCGGTAAATTGATAAGTATATTATTATTTACGTTTGATTGAGTGGTAAACCAATTACTGTTTTTAGGTTTGTATACATGTTGAAAAAAATCCGTAGACATAGGCTTTAGATTTACGGTTCTTCAGATTAATCAGATGGTCGTCAAACCAAGGAGGATGAATATTAAATTTTTACCGGCACAATGGAATGTGGATTTCAAAACCTTGTAATAAAATTTGGTAGAATTTGTTAGCATCTTGGTTTACATTATTAGTGTTTAAAGCAGCGTCCCATTGAATAGCTTCTAAGTACTGCTGAAGGCCAGTGTGGTTTATTTTTTTTAAATTATAAATGGTATGCATATGATGCCCGGATGTTGTTGACTTAATTACATTTGAATCAAAAACTATTTCCATAGATTTGTGGTTAACATCGTTAACAACAAATGGATTGAGTGATTCTAACACTTTAAATATTTCTGCATCATTTGTGAAGAATAAATCTAATATTCTCTCAAGGGCATTGACTATGTTGTTAATTTGCTTTAGGTTAACCTAACCAAACATAGCAGCATGAAATACATATTCCGATTCGGATGTGATATTGCATGGTAGAAAGGAATCCATATCCAATTCCACATTACATTTGGAAGATTAAAGTCACCTAGTACTAAGACTAAGTCATTTGGTTTTGTGAGATTAATTAATTCGTCCACTGCATCATTGCATCTGCAGTTTACGCACACGTGCTCGATAGATGATGGAGTTAAATTTATAGCAATACTGGAAACCATTGAATGCACTGCAATAAGTACACCACCTCCTGATTTTTTTTCACTTGTAGATGATGAACGATCACATCTAAAAACAGCATATTCATTTCCAAAGTATTCCTTACTGTTAATGTTACGGTTCAATGAGCTTTCACCAATTACATAAATTAAATAATTGGTTTTTAAAACAAAATTGTAAAATTTTGAAACTTTAGATGCCATCTAATTCACGTTCTGGAAGTATATCGTAAATTTCTCGGATTTCTTATGTTTTACTGATTTAGCTGATTGTTTGTGATAAATTTCCGACGGCATGGAAATTAAAGGCTGGTGTGAGTTGAGAAACTAATTGTTTATCCGCCTTGGTGAAAGTTAGATAATATGTATTATCTAAGACAGGTAGCATCGATAATGTTGATGGCAAATTAAGAAATTCAACCGAGGTTTCCACGGAATTGTTAGTGCTGATATTAGGATAAAATTCCTTTAGAGGAAACGTAACATCTGCAGGACATCTATATGTTACATTTAACGGTTCTACGTTTGCTAAAAATGAATTTGCATCGGAAAACTGCATATTGGCATGGTGTAATCTGTCAATGTACGGTATCTGATTTTTATCACCCAGAAGGAAATCCGAATTTTTGCTTAAAATAACCACAAATCCGATATAACCAGCATGTACCATCATGTACTCATCAATGAATACCGTTTCATACTCGAGACAACCATTTATCAGAAAAGCAGCAATCGTTTTGTAGTTACCTTTAACTTTGTTGAAATCCATATTTTCACTAACGAGAAGCAACTTTTAATTTAAGATCAGGTAGTCCTTCTTTAGTGGCGCATAGAACAAGATCACTACCTAGTTTATGGTTGTTTATAATCCATGTAGATCTACCACAACCAGGAACTCCTTGAATATTTGTAATAGTTGGTATCGTGATGTTTTCCTTTTTGTACATAATGTTTGAATGGTTGTACATCAGGAGATCCAACATGATTTCCGTGCCCAATGAAAATAATATGTACCTGTGTGATGTTAAAAAATAAAAATCAATGAATTAGTTAAAACTTCTGGAAATTAGTAGAATAGTTTAGCTCCGCGAGCAACACATGCTTTACAAAGTCCTTGGTGCATAAGATCTCGAATACTGCTAAATCTAGAAGGAATTGCGGGACGTTTTACTAAGAGCTTTGTACAGGTGTCTGCTATATTAATTGTTTCATTGAAATGTTTCAAATTTCAGTATTTTTTATGATGGAAACTATGGAATTGATAAGTAATGCGTACTTTTTAGTGGGATTTAATACCAAGATGTGTCTTGACATTGCTGTGTATTATATTCATTATTCTTTCCATATACCAAAACTATCAAAAGTTCAAAATTTATAGATTTTAGATAGTATAGTGTACATCTTATTTTGGTTTGTCTTTAAGGCAACGATGCAGCAACGGTAAACTGTGAAAGAGATTGATTTTATTTATGTAGAAACTTAGGAATTTATAAATTGCATTCGGGAGATTGTTTCCGGATGGACTTTGAATTTTTTATTTTGCGCCTAGATGGACATGCTAAGATTGAGCAAGACTGCTACCACTAACAAGACTCCGTCTCCTGAGCAAGTAACGTATAGCTGAAGGTCTTTTGTGACTTTGTTCTGAAGTTCATGTTTGAGTTAGTTTTGATATGGACAGTGGATTGCAACGTGTCATTCGAAGCCAAAAAATTGATCGACCGTTAATGTTTACGAGATTATCCTCAACTATGAAAACATGTGAAAGCTTCAACCTTTAAGTTCGCTGTTTGATGTTAAAAAAAAAAATAGCGTGTGGTAACTGGTCGTACAGCTCACATTTACAATGGGTTTATTGATATTATCAAATCTAAAGCTATAGCCATTATTCAATTGCCTGGAAATGATCGCGATTTTTTTGAATCTTGTGTTAGATAAATTTTGAAACTTTGAGACACGCTAATTCAACACTATGTTTAACTATGTTCTCGACGGATTAGGACCTACTTTTTTCATCTTTCAATTCCGTTGAAGTTGATTATGATTTGCAGGGGTCTAGTTTATAAATTTGATATAATCTACCACGTGCCCCCTTTTTAAAATTGTATTATACGTTGATGTAAATTTTTGTGAATTTATTAAGAACGATTTTATAATTGATTTTGTGCGAGTGTATATAGGTGTGGCTGTTTTGAAAAACTTTCTTGAGTACGTTGATATTGTTCAACAACCTGAATATTTTGTAGGCAGTGTCGGTTTTATAAGTTTTTGAATATCAGTTTTAAGTTACTTCTTATGAAGAAGCTGGATTTCGGTTAAGTTGAACCATGCGGTTTAACCGGTTTAAAACATTTTACCAATCGCAAATCTAAAGCGTTAAATATTTAAACTATGACTTAGAATCGAATGAACCTGGTTCAAATCAAACAGGAATCTTACTCTTACGAATTTGTATCATATTCAGAAATAGCCCCCAGGTCTATTTATAGCAATATATACAAAAGGGCACTATGTTTAAAAATGACCAAATATTGTATTCACGATTTAATACCATTTGACAAATTACGATTTCGGAGGCCGATATGTCAAATTTTACTTAAAGAAATAAGTTAATCAAAATTTGTTATATTTCCTACTGATTCGTTGGTTTGTCCATTAGAGCGCAGGCTTGGCGAAAATGTCGTTTTAAACCTAGTCTGTTATTTCAGCGTGCAGACATTAAGAAATAAACTGAGACGCGTCAAGTAAAATCGTGCCAAATTAACTAACAATTGTTAACTGTGATGACTTTCGACTGATTTTATTTAAAGATGGAAAAAAACGTAAGTTCCCCAGTTTCTCTAAAACTTCATCGTATGATATTTCCGTCAATCTCAACATTAACTAATTTCGGTCCTGTAAGTTAAGACAACAATTACATCTTATCATTATAATATGCAATACAATAACTATAATTACAACCTCCATTGCAATTTTGCATATCATCAAAAAGTGGAATGTGTGTGTGTGTGTCATTTTTAATAGTTTTATAGATTTTAACGTGTTTTATATTTTCCCACATTCCAAATAAACTAAACATTTTATGTTAACTTGTATATATGAAATATGCACAGGACTTGACTTCCATGCTTGCTTTATCCTACTCTAACGTTATTGGCATACGTATAACGGTCAGAATTTTGCAGACATTATTTCGAATGAATTGTCTACGATTCGACAGGCACGCGACAATCTATAATTAAAACTTGTGGTGAGATTTGTTGTTGAATTGCCGGAAATGGCTTACTCATCTAAAAACTCAAGATTTTACACTCCAATTAGCAAATGAGGTATATTTAGTTTAAAAGACATCGAAGCGAATAAAGTATACCTTATTAATCAATTCGTGAACTCTGTCTGGGGGGTACTGAAAACTTCGGTTGTCAGTGCTGCTCAACAGACTTTAGGTATAGTGAAAGTCAGACCCAAGAATGATTGGTTTGATGACGAGTGTCGTCTTGCAGTTGAGCAACAAAATATAGCCCATAATGAAGTGCAACAACGTCTCACAATCGCGAGGAAAAACAAGGCTGCTCTTGCAAGAAGGGCAGCTAAGCGGATTTGTAGACGGAAGAAGCGAGAATGGTGGAAGGCCGAGGTTCTGAAAGTACAACAACTCAGTAATGAGCGCAGTTCGCGTAATTTCTTTAAAGGAATTACTGGACTGAACCATACTTTCAGGCCTACGTCAACCGCCATTCGGGACCGGGATGGAAACCTCTGTGTCAACATCGACGCAGTACTTGACGCATGGAGTGGACACTTTACTGACCTGCTTGATGTCCATCATGCGTCACAGACTGTTGTTGAGCCACCTCTAATACAGACTGCGGAGATTTGCACTGAGGAGCCATCCCATGAGGAATTCACTAAAGCCATGCAGAGATTGAAACGAAACCGTGCACCTGGAGTGGACTGCATTAATTCGGAGCTCTTGATATTCGGAGGGGATACTTTGTGGAACTGTCTTTTCGACCTTATTCGATTAGTATGGCGAACCGAAGTTATGCCTGATGAATGGAAAGTGGCCGCGATATGCCCCATCTTCAAGAAGGGAGACCGCTTGAAGTGTGAGAATTATCGCGGTATAGCTCTCCTTTGCACAGCTTACAAGTTACTGTCATACATTGTATTGGATAGAATCACTCCTCTAGCGGAGGGCTTGGTTGGTGACTATCAAGGAGGATTTCGTCCGAATCGATCAGTCACCGATCAGGTCTTTTCGCTGCGGATGATTCTATCTAAATATTATGAGACATCCATCCCCGTACATCAGGTGTTCCTGGATTTCCGGCAGGCCTATGACTCGATCAATCGAGAGAGTTTATGGTCTGCCCTGGAATACCTAGGAATGCCAACAAAACTGGTACGACTATGTAGGATGACAGTGACGCAGTCTCAATGCTGTGTTAAAGTTGAGAACAGGCTATCGACAAGTTTTGTAGTTAACTCGGGTGTTCGGCAGGGACATGCTCTGTCCCCGATACTCTTTAATCTCATGTTGGAGTACATCTTTCGTAAAACTGAAACACCGCAGCGTAACATCTTATATAGCCAGTCCAATCAGGTGCTTGCATATGCAGATGACATATGCGTGATTGGACTGAATAGCAACGGAGTGAAAGAAATACTTGATCCGCTTGTAGAGTTTTCAGCTTCAGTTGGACTTCAGATCAATGAGTCCAAAACGAAATACCTGATCTCTGGTTTTAGGGACAGTGGTACACCAGATTTTAGTAGTGGCCACCACACGTTTGAGGGAGTGAGGAGGTTCAAATATTTGGGTTCTCTTATCACTCACGATAATAGTGTGGGTGAGGATATTAAAGTGCGGCTGGCAGCTGGCAGTCGTTCTTTGTATCCTCTAAGGCCACTGCTAAAATCTAAACACTTATCAAGTACCGTGAAGCTGAAGCTTTACAAAGCGTTGATCAGGCCCGTTGTTATGTTTGGATGTGAAAGTTGGGCGCTGACGGATGAATACGAGAGATGGCTCCTAACATTTGAGAGAAGAGTCATGCGTGTGATCTACGGCCCAAAACGCGAAATAGATGGTACCTACCGAGCTCTGTACAATATCGAGATCAGAGATCTGATGAAGATCCCCGATATTGTACATGAAATAAGATCTCAGCGAGTACGCTGGCTCGGTCACGTTCTGCGTGCTGATCCGGAACGAATTCTGCAGCGATCTCTGAAAGGAGAGCCACCATATGGTAGGCGCAGAGGTCGTTGCCGGCGACGATGGCTCCACGATGTAGAGAACGACTTGGCCTCTTCAGATTGTCTTAGACAGTATGAAGACCATGCTCAGGATCGAAACCGTTGGAGCCGGGTTGTTGACTCAGTAAGGGGCCAGTAATGGCCTTTAAAACTGTTTATTATTATTATTAATCAATTCGTGCAATTCTTCCATTAAAACTTCGCAAACAGTTATTCATCATATTCAGCAGTTATTCTTGAAATCAGTTGTTTTGATACTATATAAAATGATACATCTGGCTTTAATACGAGTCACGCGATATACTAAAACCCGGAAGGTTAAAACCAATCATTACTTCACTAGTGCAAGGCTCTTGAAAATGTATTAAAATGTTGTTGCTATTTACGCTCAACGTTTTCCGGATAGGATTCGTTCACGTGCTTCATTTGGCCGTACTATCAAACAATTTATTACTGATGGAAATGTTCAACCGACAAAGAGGCCCCGTAGAGCAACAGTCACTGGAGAAAATAATGAAATTGCTGTATTGGCAGCAGTGGCACATAATCATCATATTAGTAAACGAGAAATAGTTCGCGATTCCGGATTGCCCCTCACCACTGTTTGGAGAATTTTAAAACGGCACAAGTATCATCCATATCATGGTCTTTACACCAAGATCTTCATGGCGTTGATTTCCAAAATCGGGTAACTTTTTGTCAATGGGCACGTGAACAAATACAACAAAACCCTAATTTTTTTCGTTGCGTAATGTTCTCCGACGAATCGTCTTTTACAAACCATGGAACGGTTAATCGACACAACATGCATTATTGGAGTGTTACAAATCCGCACTGGCTTCGTCAAGTTGAACATCAGCGTCCTTGGACTGTCAACGTGTGGTGTGGAATAATTGGCAACAAACTCATAGGCCCCCACATTATTGAAGGCAACTTGAATGGTCAAATGTACCGAAACATTTTGGAAAATGAACTGCCAATATTACTTGAAAATTTGAGCTTAGAAGTGAGACGGAACATGTGGTTTCAACATGATGGTTGTCCTGCACACTATTCGTTGATGGCACGTGAAATACATGATCGTGATTTCAATGGTCGCTGGATCGGTAGAGCTGGTCCGATAAATTGGCCCGCCAGATCACCAGATCTTACTGCGCCAGATTTTTTTTTGTGGGGCTACCTCAAAAACAAAGTTTACACACAAAAAACAATAACACGTGAGAACATGATTGAGCGAATCAGAAATGCGTGTGCTAAAATTCAACCAGACACACTTCTCAGTTGTGTACAATCATTTGAAATGCGGATTAATAAGTGCATTGAAGTTGCAGGCCATCATTTAACACTTATTTTAGATTTACAAAACTGAATAAATTGTTTTGATGACGAATTTCGAGTATTTCCAATGAAAACGTGATGTTTTTTATTTCAAACGTATTGCAGAATCGAATGCGTGTGTTCTAAGAAGGAAAAAAAAAATTGAACCGAACAAAATATTTCATTCAAATTATACGTTATAGTCGTAGAATCCGTATCTGCAATAAAAAATATGCTTCCTATCTTAGTTTAAAAGTTACCCCGCCCCACCTACAAAGCGGGGGTGGGGGACTATTTTTTTTTGCACTAATGTATTTCCCCCGCGGTATGATTAAATTTTGATTATGGACATTTTTTCCGTAGAGTGGCTATTTTTCGAGATATTTGATCGTCTCAGTTTAAAAGAAACACCCGGTATGTATTTCAGTTTTGTTACTATATGAACCAAAATTGTTCAATCCTAGGTACCTTAAAGCCTATATTTTGGAAAACCTGAATGGTTTTCCATTAGACCAGATCCACACGTATTCAAACATTTTTCGGCTATGATGGCCCCTTATTAGAAACACTCGAAAAAATCGAATACTTCGATATATGTATTTTAGTTTTGTTACTATGAACCAAAATTGTTCAATCCTAGGTACCTTAAAGCCTATATAATGGAAAACCTGACCGGTTTTCCATTAGACCAAACCCACACCTATTCAAACATTTTTCGGCTATGATGGCCCCTTATTAGAAACACTCGAAAAAATTCGGACACTTCGATATATGTATTTCAGTTTTGTTACGAACCAAAATTGTTCAATCCTAAGTACCTGAAAGCCTATATTTTGAAAACCTGAGCGGTTTTCCATTAGAAAAATTTTCCATTTTTGTTCATAGTAACAAAACTGAAATGCATATATCGTAGTGTCCGAGTGTTTCTAATTTGTGATCATTTTTAGTGGGCACGAACAGTCTCTTATTAAAACTTCCTACTTTTTTTTTAAGTGTGCTCATTATTTTTAATAAGCTTTAATATTTTGAAATTCAAATACTACCGACAATTATAGAATTCCTTATATGTTTGCCATGTTTCGACGTATTCTACTTATTTTGTTTAGATATCAGTAGATCTCTAATTTACATTAAATTTAATTTAAAAGTGAATCCGGTAAATTAGGAAATTGACTAATTTCTATTAATTTAATAATTCACAATAAAAATATAAAAATCCGTTATAACGAAACTTTTATTTTACCTTCACACTCACACACATGCATAATAATTTGTTGTAGTTGCTTTTAGGACAGATTTAGGACAAATTTCACAAACGTCAAATATTCCAAATTAGTTGTAGACATTATACAAAAATTATAAAATTGGCCTAAATCTTGTATGCTTAGTTGATCTATACGATACGCCTTATCATGAACGAACCAACAACAAATTATTGCGACAATTGATGGACTAATTTTGAAGTTTTTTACGCCTAAATTCAATTGGATTGAACCTGACGTTACTGTTGAAGTGAACTGCGATTTAAATTTTTTGAAAATGTTTATTTTGCCAAACATTCATAATAAATAAATTAATTTTTTTTTTGAGTTCGTTGCTGGTAGTAACGCTAGTAGTTCTTGATTACGTAATTTATTTTAATCGTTATGCTATCGCAATTTAATGCCATCGACTCTACATACATCTCTACAAATTTAAAAAAAGGAATACACTTGTTTACGCACTGTGCAATTATTATGTTACGCACTGGGACATGATGATTTGCATATTGCAATGAAAAATAAAAATTGAATTTTCGATATAGTTCAGAACATCCTGTGTACGAGTAACGACAACAAGCCGAGAAACACGAAAAATCAACTCATCAGTTATTTTAGTAATAATGTATATTTATATTGTGTATCAATAATGTAAGTTCTGTTATCTTGGTGGACCAAAATGATAATTATAACAATTGAAAAACATAGAAAATAAATAAAAATAATAAATGTTAAATATTAAATATTAATTAAATAAAACATTCGAACATTCGATCGTATTTTTCTTGTGAATGGTACAGTGTCCACGATATTTACCCCATCATATTTCGACAGTGATAAACACATGTCGCGTCTCAGCCCTGATATATTTTTTTTGTTTTGGGGAAGGAGAAAAATCTTGAAAGAGACCCAATGTGGGTACTGTGGGACTCACACCCACTAAAAACCTCCTCCCTTGTTAGTATTAAAACTAGTCTTGATAGGCTAACTAGTAATTTTCGTGTCAGTTCTTTGGGATTGTACTAAATAATTTTAAACAGTTGGAAAACTAATTAGTTTTCCAGCGCTACTAAAATTTTTTTTTAAATTTAACCCAACTCTAACGGGTTGGTCCGTTTAAGTCGCCTCACAACATTTTGATTGTGAAGCAAACTTGAGGCTTCCACATTAACGTGGTTTAGCCGAACTTTATGCTTTGCAGCAAATTTCTTTAGTTCCTTCACCACTGATGGGATTTTGATGTCTCTATGAATATCAGTATTGCGAACATACCAAGGTGCATTCAGTATATTACGTAGTACTTTGTTTTGAAAAGTTTAGAGAGAACTTTAGAGAGTTTAGAACAGCCCCATAGTTGAATACCTTATGTCCACACCGGTTTTAAAATTTGGTTGTAAATCAAAATTTTGTTGTATATCGATAATTTTGAGCGCCGTCCAATTAGCCAATACATATTTCTGTATCTGCAATCGAGCTCCTTCCTTTTTATCTTGATGTGTTCTTTCCATCTAAGTTTTGCATCTAGTGTCATTCCTAGATATTTTGCTTTGTTATCATGTGGAATTACAACGTCATTTATTTTAACAGGAAGGGTTTCGATTTTCCTATTTGTGAAGTTTACGTGGGTAGATTTCACTTCATTTAGTTTAATTTTCCATTTATTGCACCAATTAGAGATCACATTAACAGCAGTTTGTAGTTTATCCGTAGCTTCATTGATGTTTGAGCCAACAGCCATTACTGAAGTGTCATCTGCAAATGTTGCAAGCATTACATTATCTGTTTGTGGGATATCACTTGTGTAAATCAAGTATAGAACTGGGCCCAATATACTGCCTTGGGGTACTCCTGCATTAATTTCTTTTAATGGAGAGTATTCATTTCCTTGTGTCACTCTAAACGATCTTTCAGATAAATATGACTAGGATTTCTACATAACTTTTAGGCAAAAAGCAATTAAGTTTATGAATGAGACCTGGATGTCAAACTTTGTCGAATAAATAATCGAGAAAAACTGTGGAGCAGATTTTCTTTTCTTCGAGTGTTTTTTCTATAACATTAGTAATTCGGTGAACCTGTTCTATGGTAGAATGTTTTGCACGGAACCCAAATTGATGGTTCGGAATAATATTACAACTTTCTATTATAGGCTGTATTCGATTAAGCAATAGTTTTTCAAAAAGTTTAGACATCGTGGGAAGCAGCGATATCGGTCTGTACGATTTAGCTTCATACGCAGGTTTTCCAGGTTTATTTATCATGATAATTTCAGCAACTTTCCATATGCCTGGGACGCACCGGCACTTTAGGGCCGCATTCATTATATAACTTAACCATGTTAAAGCTTTGGATGGGAGATTCTTTAATATGTCTGCTGTTATTAGATTAAAGCCTGGAGCTTTGTTCAGTTTCAGATTTTTAATTTCTTTCTTAAGCTCCTTTACTCGAATTTGAGGGATGTTACTTTCACGACTGTTTTCTACTTGCTCCAACACAAAATCAGAGTCTATATTATTAGGCGTAAAGATTTCAGCAAGATGACTCCCGAATTCTTCAGCTTTTTCTAAATCACTCCTCGCCCATGAGCCATCAGCTTTTCTGATAAGTGCCATGTGAGAAACCGGTCTTTTCACATTACTTGTAGCTTTCCATAACGAGTAGTTTGATTCTTTAGTTGTAGACAAGTTTTCCATGTAGCTAACAAAAGAATTCTCTTTTAGCCTTTTTATTTCTCTGCTCAAAACCTGTGTTTTATTATTTAGGGTTCTCTTATCATCAGGGTGACATGACTGCTGCCATTTTCTTCTAGCCCTGCGTTTCAGACTTAACATCTCAATGACATGAGCTGAGTACCTATTACTAACGTTTTTATGCTCTACCACTTTTGAGTTGCTCCATGCCAAAGAGTCGGCTTACATGCTTTTTTGACAATTTTTTCACTTAACGTTAGCATAACTGCAGAGTGGTCAGAGTTGAGGTCATAATTTTCATCAATGCTAATGAAATTTTCAGCTATCCTCTTTGTTATAAAAAAATCCAGCAAATCAGGAATTTTGTTTGTATCAGTTGGCCAATACGTAGGCTTTCCTGTTGAATGATAACGACATCCTAGATCTCTAATTGTTTCTCGTAGTTGTCTACCTCTTGTGAGCGTTAATCTGGAGCCCCAGTCGGTATGTTTAGCGTTGTAGTCACCTCCAAGAATAAACCTATCTCCGAACTGGGAAATTACATCTTTGTATATTTCTTTTGTAATTTTTGGTCCGGGCGGACAATATAATGCACACACATTAAACTTTTGTTTGGCAGAATTGATTGTGACTATTGCAAGCTGCATGTCTGGGTTCTCCACTTTTCCAAACTCGTAATGATCTATGTCATTCTTCACAATTACAGCACTGCCTCCCATACCGTAATTACTTGGGTACGCTGCGTTATATACTTTATAACCTCGAAGACTTATTTTATGTTGATTGTTTAAGTGCGATTCAGATACGAGACATATATCTATATTATGGACATGAAGAAACAGTTCAAGCTCAAGCTTTTTGCTGAGAATACCATTGGCATTCCAGGTAACAATTCTAATTTTTTTGTCTAACATTATTCGACGTACACGGCATGTTGTTTGTATGCTTAACAGCATACCTGCTTTCTAAACTGTCTAGTCTGACGTAATTTTATCCATCATGGACATCATTCTTTCTATGAAGCTTAGCATATTCGTATTATCATTTTCTTTCACACTATCCACAGTACCAGGGCCACTAGATGCGGTTTTTGCTGCATCAGAATAGGTGAAACCTTTAACTGTTTTTGAGGTAGCAAGTAACTCTTGGGGTTTTCCCCTCTGATTTTGCTTCGTATTTATATTTCTCTTTTTTTTCAATTCCTTAGCTACCAAACAACCACGGTAGCTGGCTGGGTGCTCTTCATGGCAGTTTGAGCACTTGGGTTTGTTTGTTTTCGGAATCGTGCAGTCATCCGTTAAGTGCTTACCTGCACATCTGACACAATTAGCTTCTCTTTTGCAAAATTTCACTGTGTGGCCGAAGCGTTGGCATCTCTTACATTGAGGAATTTCTCTATTCCTTCTTTTGGCTTCCATTTTAACTTTCATATGAAGAATATGTCTAATATCAAATATTTTCTTACTATCCTCCATGTTATCAAATGAAAGCATAAAAAGTGGTAATGGAACTATTAACTATTAATTACATTTAATGTTTTTTTCGCTCAGCATTTTTTTCACTACGTTGAAGTCATCTACGTTACTAAGAATTACCGGAGGAGGTTTAACTTTCCTTCTTGTAGGCTTTTCATTTTGGACAGATTTTTCTAGTAGTATTTTGTTCCTTATAGGTTGAGGTTGCCCGTTATTAGTTTCCTTCTCTGAAGTACTGCTGTTAACTTCTGGTGAGCCGCTCGCTTTTCTTTTCTTATGATTCTTTTTTGTTTTCTTCAAGATCCAATCAGTTTCACGCGTAAGCTCCTCCTCATCAGTAACGTACTGAGGATAAGTTTCAACTTCCATTTCGTTGCCTGATTCATGTCGTTACTGAAGTTCATACGAAAGCTTGAGGTTATCAGCTTTCAACTGAGCAATTTCTTTTTTAAGCTCTTCAACAATCAGCTCCAATGCACTAATTTTATTGCTTGTAGCAGAGTTTTGTGCTACATTTACTTTCTCCTGAGAAGTCACAGTCTCATTTAATTCAATCCCATCAGCTTGGGAAGATTTCACTTTTGAGTATGATTCACTTACACTGTCACTACGATCCTTTTTGTTAAACAGATTTTCATGTTTCTGATGTGTTGTTTTTATAGTTGGTGATCTTAGTATACTCGATTTTCTCTGAAATGGATTTTCATCATCCTTATTACGCAATGGTTGGTCCACCCCCCCCCCCCCCCCCCAGAATCCATGGAACCGGCCTCCTTGAAGGATGGATTCACCAGATTATCTAGCTTACCATCTGGGGTAATAATTCCTTTCGTTTTACTCATTGCAGTTAGTTATATCGGGGTACCACCCCTAGTTGGTTTTGGTCCACGGGTGGTATTTTATTTCCCACCTACCCGCCGGCAAGCCGGTGAGGGCATTCCCCTATCCGCCACCTGGGGACGCGCCCGATGGGAGATCCCAACAACTCCTCACGGGCAGCCCTGATATAAATGTAGATATATAATTATATAAGTGTACATATACCTACAAGGCGTAACATATTTCAAAACTCGTATAACAACCATAATAGTGCGTGTGAAAAACTATAAATTCATGAGACAATTGTGTGGTCTGAACGAGTTTCGCTGCATATAACGAATACATAAATCACAATCAGCTTCTTGTATATAGATACTCGTATATACATACATACATAATCGAAATCTATCAAATAATTTACTCTGCGTGTCGTATATACATATATAAGTATATGTATGCTTCGTATAATCAAAATCTGAAACAATTCAAAACCAATATTTTGTTGCTGAAATGTCTGCGTGTATACAATATTTACCAGCACAGTACACATGTAATATGTACGTACATATTATATATCACAATACCAACAACAACATTATTGTGATATCCTTAGAAACGTTTATCTTAAAATAACAATAATAATAAAAACAAATCTTGATCTGTTTTTGATTGCTACTCTTACTTTTTTTTCCTTGAGTTTTCTGTTCTTGTACTCTGTATATAATTCATATCCCTTGGAGTGAGGTTCTATATAGTATACATCCATTTACATGTACATAGTATTCACGATATAAACAGACGAACACAAACACACAGGACGAAATATGTGACAAAATCGAAATGACAGCAAAACAAACAAACAAAAAAAAAATTACAAATCTTTTAAATTTATTTGGATATTTTGGCTCTTTTCAAATTCAAAATATATATAAGACACCACCAAACCCTGAAACCATGGCAAATTGGATCAACCGAATATACATGGTATAAAGTATAGAGTCGCATATAAGATACAAGAGTATGTAGAGCAAAACGACGGAAAAGGAGTTACAACGAATATAAACTATATACATACATACTCGAACACACACTATGTACGTAGTATATGGAAGAAGAAAATCTGGAAATCTGTATGAGATGTGAAATAAAGTTTTCGTTTTTGTTTTCAAATAGAAATTGGTATCATGTGGATTTGACTAAAACGAACGAACGTATACAAAAAAAAAACAACACAAAACAGACAAAACGATATATAGAGAAGAAAATGAGGGAAATTTTATTGTTCCAACAGAAAATCTGGAAAATGTTTTCTTGTTTTTATCTATCTGGTAATTTATATTTTATTATAGAGATTCTCGAAAATTGTTGGGGTCTGTGATGAAATGATAGAATTCGATGAAATTTTATTATATGCGCCGTTGTTTTTTGATAATAGGACAATTATTGAATGATGGACTGTTAACCGCCATTATTTGTGTCACATTTCCAAATTTTCGATCAGCGTGCAGAAAATCGCTTAAATTCGATTATTTATATATAATAAAAAGTCAAATAACAATTAACTTATTAATTAGATTTTTCGTTTCACAAACTTAAGTGCTATTTTGCCATTTCGGCCATATTTTGTTGGAAAAACAATTGTTCCATAAAAAATTATTAATTATCCATAATCATTTTAAATTTATTATTATTTTTAATTTTTTTAATAAAAACCAAAAAAAAAAAAGAATTTTTCATCAAATCGAAAATATTGTTTTTTTGTTCATTTTTAATTTCGAAGAAAATTTTACAATTCATAGTTTTCTTTAGGGAAAATGTAATGAAAATCATTTGCCGTTAGAAATAATTTTTTTATGATTAAAAAGTAAAAGAAAATAATAATAACAGTATAAATAGGATGGAAATTATTGTTTGGTTTACTGCGGGTGGTAATGGGGATGTGAAATTGTAATTTATAAATTTTTAGGAGGCGTGTGGTATATTATACTTGAAGTTTATCTAAAGGGTAACATACCCCTCTTGTCACGTGATTAGAACTCCCAAAGTAATTGAGTTGGTATATATAGCTAGTTACGATTCGTCAGATTGGATCATCATTGCTGAAAAAACAACTGTGTATATACATTGTTCAAATTTTGTGAGATTTTAACATCTTATACTCCCCATGTAACAAAGTTTTCGTTAATAATTAGAAACAAAATAGTGTAAAGTATTTTTATCGGATATAAATAAATAATTTATTATATTATTATATAAATAATTATTGTCAATAACAGAATTCGAAATAAAATCATTACTCGAAACGGGAACTATAGGGATTAACAAAAAACGACCAAAAATACAGGTTACCCCATCAAAACAGGCGATGGGAGATGGGCATTAGGACAAACTGACATATTTCTGAATAACTTGAAAAAACTTTGTAACCATTATGCGGACAAACAGTTTATGAAAAAATTTCCAATATAACTAGAAGAAATGGTTCTAAAGTACTAAAAACTGGAATCAACAATCTAAAATCTTAGAAAGTTCCAGGTCACGACTGACGGCAGGACAAATAATTACGGAGCTACCATATAAAACTATTCGCAAACTGAATTTGTTTGAACAACTGTTACTTAAAACACTGAAACTAATTATAGAGAATCTCATCAACCATCTGTTGTGGTAGAGTATACATTAGAGAAGAAAAAGGTATGTTCTAACATCTTTCTAGATGTAGCGCAGGCCAAAACTGAGCTCATGAAAGTCTAAGGCAGTGTGTTGGTCTTGGGACCGATACTCTACCTGCTTTATACCAGAGACATACCTAGCATGAACGATACTATTATCGCAACATGTACTGACGAAACTGCGCGTCTCGTAGTTGGGGATAATATAGAGGAATTCACAACTAAACTAGAAAAAATTTGGGATAAGATAAGCAAATGGACAAAAATTTGGCGGACCAGGCTTATCGAATCAAAATCAACACATGATGTAAATTTTACAAATTTCAAAATCTATTGGAGACGTGTAGTTATTAATGTAAGCTAAGTACCTGGGGATGATATTAAATACCAGGCTTAGGTGGGAGGAATATACAATAAAAAAGAAAGAAGAACTCAATATTAAATTGAAGAAAATGTTCTGCCTGTTTTAGAGAAAAACTCTGAACTGTCAATACAAAACTGATTGTTATTCTACCAGCAGGTGCTGAAGCCAATACTTACGGAATGCAAGATCAGTACGAAGCAAACAAATATCAAAATGATACAATCCTTTTAATACAAATTGCTACGTAGCATAGCATAGTACTCCATGTTATATAGCGGTGATTCATGGACAACGTATGGCTCAACATGTCAATGTGGAGAGGGCTAGTATGTTGAATACTACAGATGCAATGAGACGCTTGCAGAGAAATAATGTAATAGTTGCCCGGTGGTCACCACGGAGAGGTAACACGCACACTTGTGGAAGCTGCAAGATACGGAGGTGGCAACGTACCAACTTGATTCCCCCAGACAGCTTCTCACCACCTATTATCATCATACTTGCTTTGTAAATAACATCAATTTATTTACATTATGTCAAAATTATGTCAAAATTATGTCAAAATAATGTCAAAATTATGTCAAACTGACATAATTTTTGACACCCGCAAACTAAGCAAAAAGCCATGTACCAACATACTAGAATAAGAAGCGGCTAACTTCATCCCGCTTTGCAGACACTTTGCAGCAAGATAGAAATGCATAAACTCGCCATCATGTTTAAAAATGTTGGCTATGGTCTACTTATTTTAAGAGAATAGGAAAATATGATCGAGTTTGACAATTTTAACTTTGTGCATTTTGAACAGTAACGTGTATTTTTGTAATGAAATTTTGTAATTTTCTAGATATGATAAAATTTATGAAAGAAATAATAATAAATATAAAGAATATGGTCGCGTTATTCATAATTCGAAATATTAAATAAATCTTGTTTAAATAAATATGTATTCGTTAACTATTTGTAATATTCAACATTTTACAATTTAAAAGTTAAGTACTGCTGATTATGTATTAATTATAGTTAATTACTTACCTCCAAAAATACAGATAAATGTTAATTAGTTTTAGGAATTAATCGTTGAACTAACAACAAAATGCAATAAAAATATAAATCTCGTTTAAATAATTCAATTGTGTTGGGCCAATGTAAAATTCATTTATACATTTTATTATTATTATTAAAGTTGGCTGGAACCCAAACAGGTTCCGCACTCAATGCCACTCTGGGCCCATGGTGCAAACCGAGGATTTTATCATAATTCACAAATGCGCTTGGCTGCTCTGGCAAACTGTAACAGCTTAAATCAGGGTAGGGATGACAATTGACCTACATTTAAAGATCTATAATTAAGAAATCGGGACCTAACTACCTCGAAAGCGGGACAGCCACAGACAAAGTGAATGCTGTCATCGTCATCTTCAAGACAGTTGTCACATAAGGAATCTTGGACAAGTCCCATTCTTTTTAAATGAAGTTTGAAACGATGGAAGCCATGGCCGGTCAGAATAGCGACCGGAACTCTCAGTTGGTCTTTCTTCAAAGATAGAGCAAACTTTGTGAGCCTCAGATTAGGTTCACAAATGAAGTACTTAGCCACTCGGCGTGTAGTAGAAGCTAACCAATTACGCTTAGCCTGCAAAAACATGTAGTTCTTAATAGCCCTTACCACAATTAAAGGTCAGGGGCACTGCCAGTTCAGGTCCAATGAATTCCATCCTTGAGCCTGTTTTAGCTAAAACATCAGCTATCTGATTACCTTCAATGCCACAATGAGCCGGAATCCACATAACTATCACACGATTATTAGAGCAAAGGACGTTAATAAAATGTTTACAGTCTTTGACCAGTTTGGAAGTGATCATAGGATTTCGTAATGAATTGAGCACAGGTTTACTATCACTGCATAGAATAATGTCTTTTCCAGAAACAGCGAGGTTAGAAGCGTCAATTGCACAACGTGTGAGTGCAATCAGCTCCGCTTGGAATACAGGTCTAGACTCCCACATGATTGTAGGTCATGTTCAAGACAATAGGTTCCAAAACCTGCACCACAATTAGAGTGAGACCCGTCAGCGAAAAACACGAGCGACTGAGCCTCCCAGTCATTGAATTCTTGAGACAACCACGAGTTTCTCGTTGGATAAACCACCGAGATATTAAAGCAGAATTCTGGCAAGAATTTGTCATTAACCATATTAATTTCTGGTATACCAGTATATGAGCTGAATAAATTGTAGATTAGTCTATGCCGAGAGCGTTCCATGCACCAATACACCGCAGGCGAAAGGAAGCGGAGCATGCTGTGCCTAGGACGACCGACTGCAGTGGGGGCAGGAATAAAATTGCCTGCAAAGCAAGTATAGAAGAAGAGGACATTGCACCCGTTATAGCTCGACAAGCCATACCTTGCATGCTATTAAGCTTCGCAATGACAGAAACTAACTGAACCACAGGCCACCAAACAACAGACGCGTAAGATAGCATAGGTAAAGCTAGAGTTTTGTAAATAAGCATCAGCATTTTGGGGGTCAGACCCCAAGACTTCCCAAATGCTCTTCTACACTGCCAGAAAATGGAAGTAACCTTTTGCAGTTTTATTTCAATATGAGATTTCCAGGAGAGTTTACTGTCCAGAATGAAACCCAGATGCTTCACTGTGTCGGATCTAGCGATCGTTTCTCCAAAAACAGAAGGAGCTCTCCAGACAATCATCAGACAAGTTTTCGATGCATTAACGTACAGCCCCTTCTCTAGACACCACATTTCTATCACTTGATGAGCGCGTTGCGTTAAGTCTGATAGTACATTAAGGTAATTACCCTGATCCAGAACGACTAAGTCATCAGCATAACTCTGAGCAGTGAAGCCGGATTGCTGTAGTTTTACAAGTAATTCGTCGATAACTAAGAGCCACAGGAGAGGTGACAGAACACCTCCCTGGGGGTAACCTTTAGTAACTTTGACCGAAATGGAAAGGGAGTCCAGCTCGGCCACAGCAATGCGCGACCGCAGCAAAGATCCAATCCAAATAACAATGGTTTGGTCAATTCCAAAGTTTGAGCAGGCTTATGTGATGGAAGCGAAAGAAGTACTATTAAAGGCACCCGCAATATCGAGTAAAGTGCCCACAAGAAACTCCTTAATACTAAGCGATCTTTCAATCCTCGTAACAAGTTCATGCAGCGCAGTTTCACATAATCTCCAAACTCTGTAAGCATGTTGAGTGCTACTGAGTGGGATGACAGATAAGTGATGATCCCTAATATATCTGTCAACAATTCTTTCCAGAGTTTTGAGAAAAGTTGAAGAAAGACTAAATGCCTTGGGATCGGTATAATCCGTCTTTCCAGCTTTCGGGATGAACACAACTCTACTCCTGCTCCAGGACTGTGGAACATATCCAAACGCAAAGCACGCTTGGCAGAGTCGAAGTAAATGTTCCTGAATTAGGGGAAAAATTAGAGGTGACTAGCCTACAGGCTAAGCCCCAGTCAGGTGAATAATCAGTACCATTAGGCTGGGCGTCAGCAACATAGTCATGATTGATAACATTGCACCCAGGGAAATGAACAGAAAGTAGTAGTTCGACTATTTCCTTCCTGGAAGAGGTTAATCTGCCATCAGGAAGTTCAATCTCAGATGTGCTCAGGTAATTAAGTAGAGATAAACCCTTATCAATAATATTCGTGCTACCCCATAACGTGTGATGAGCATTAACATCGCATCCTAAAGGTAAATGATTTGTCCTGCTCCACGAAACAAGGTGGCTGAACTCCTCCGAGGGAGGAGGTGACACCGAATCGTAAGGCAGATACACTGATGCTAACACCAGTGATGCAACTGAGTTCGATGATTTGAGAGAGACGAGCACAGCTGCAACGTCCGCTGAACAATATTCATGAATTAGGATAGCACTAAGATTGTTAGAAATAAACACGCAGGTTCTTACCTTATTATTGGACTATTAGTCGGCAGGACCTGATGTCGGCAGGACCTGATGGCATTATCCCTGCAGATATCCAGCGAGCTATTGACTTAATCCTACCCTGGGTGGAAGTTATCTCCAAAGGCAGCCTAGAACTCTGCCTCATTTCTAGAAAGTGGACTGAAATAAAAGTAATATTTATACCTAAGGCGGGAAAAAGCTCTCACAACTATCCCAAAGACTTTAGGCCTATAAGCTTATCTTCTTTTCTATTGAAAACACTGGAAAGAATGAACAGGGCCCATTTTTTATTAAGCTAAAAATTTATTCTTCCATATAATGAATTTGGTAATCAATTTTTATAAGAAGATGCCTTCGTTAATAGGCTAGGCTGTACACATTTTATTCAGTGCAGGTACTGAGATACTAAACCGAAACAAAATAACTATGTCAGTTACGGCTTTATGTTGAATAACCATCACCCATACATTTTCCAATTCAATTAAGTCATGCATATTCATTTAAAATGTACCTAGTCTATAGACTAATAACATTTCTTTTTTGACCTAAATTGCTAAATTGTGTTTAATTAAGGTATCCCCATTGGTTTTCCTTATGTTCTATTTACTGGTGTTACTGCCTTACGCTGACTATAGTGCTAACTCAAAAGGTTTTCCTCTTTTCAGTCTTCTCACTGCTTCCCTGTGGTCGAGTAGTTGGTTGGCCTCAACGTTCGGGTGATTCTGGAGCCTCACTTCATGCTTCCGTGCAGCATTGTTTGCTTCTCTGGTGACAGTTTCCACTCTAAGGTCCCTGTGGAGGTCGCTATTACGTATGTACCAGGGGGCATTTACAATATCCCTTAGCACTCTATTTTGGAATCATTGAACGATATCCATGTTGCTTGGTTTAGTACAACCCCACAGCTGAATTCCATACATCCAAATGGGCTTTAATACCTGCTTACATATATAGCATCAATTTATTGTTTATTGATAGATTGGAGTTCCTTCCCATCAGCCAATACATCTTTCTATATTTGAGTCTGAGTTCTTCACTTTTTTTCTTGACATGGACCTTCCATCTAAGTTTGGTAGATTCATTCCTAGATATTTTGCTGAGTTAGCATGTGGTAATGGGACATTATTTAATACCACAGGCAAATGATTTATTTTTCTGTTGGTGTAGTCAACATGTATGGATTTTGTTTCATTTAACCTGACACGCCATTGCTTCGTCCATCGATAAATTTTGTTCATCGCACTTTGAAGCTTATTGGTAGCTCCTTCTATGGTATCATCTACTACCAAAATAGCAGTGTCGTCTGCAAATGTGCCAATTGTGCTATTCTGAGATAGTGGAAAATCGCTTGTGAATAATAAATATAGAATGGGTCCTAAGACACTTCCTTGTGGTACTCCAGCTTTGATCTTTTTAATTTCTGAGTATGATTGTTCCTGTTTAGCACGAAAGTGTCGCTCTGTAATGTAGTATTTTAATATTTGGCAGAATTGTGAAGGTAGAATGTTCTGGAGTTTGTGCAGAAGACCTTCGTGCCAAACTTAGTCAAACGCCTGGGCCACGTCAAGGAAGACTGCTGAGCAGATCTTCTTTTCTTCGAGTGATCTTTCTATGATATCTGTTATTCTATGAATTTGATCAATTGTAAAGTGTCTATCTCGAAATCCAAATTGATGTGTGGGGATTAATTCCTGCCTTTCAATTATTGATTTCAATCTTTTTAAGAGAAGTCTTTCTAATAGTTTTGACATAATAGGTAGAAACGAAATCGGTCTATGGGATGTTATTTCGTTTGGTGGTTTTCCAGGCATAGGTATCATAATCACCTCCGCGAACTTTCATACATTTGGTGCATATTTCATCCTGAAAGTTGCATTGATTAGAGTTGTTAATTTTTTAATGCTCTTCTTCGACAGCTGTTTTAAGATTTTTAGCCTGGCGCTTTGTTAGGATTTACATTTTTTTGTATTTCATTAGTCAATTCCACAGCGAATTTCTTGATCAATAGTTTCCTCTACTTCTTGGAATTCTTCTCTCTCTTGTACCTCATTAGGCTGAAAAATACTTTCTAGATGGTCAGCCAAGGCTTTTGCCTTTTCTTCATTGCTTCTGGCCCAATTCCCATTGCTTGTTCTTATGGGTAGTATTTGAGTTATTGGTCTTTTCATTCGTTTGGTTGTCTTCCACAAAGTATAGTCAGTATCGTTTTCATATGTTACTGACTGTAGATATGAGTTTATTGTATCATTTTTAATGTACTGGATTTCCCTCCTGAGTCGCTGTGTCAGGTTATTCAGTTTGTTTTTATCTGCAGGCATCCTGGTGTATTGCCATTTCTTCCTGGCTCTCCTTTTTTCTTCGACAAGTTCCCTGATTTCTTTTGGGTAATTTGTACCTATATTGTTCTTCTTTTGAACTCCGGCGTATTATTCCAACTGACTGTTGTACGTCATTTATGAATTTTACGATTTCTTCATCTAGTTGTTCTTCTGTTTTTAACGGTACATTAAGTTTTATTCTACTATTCAGCTCTTCTTTGAATCCCTCCCAGTCTGTATATTTATTTGTCAGAGTCGGGTTGCATTCTTTTGAGATTATTTTTTCACTGAGAGGAAGTAGTATTGAAGGGTGATCGGAGCTCGAACCATACCCCTCTTAGATTTTAACATAAGTTGCTGGAAGTTTTCTAGTTATAAAGAAATCTAGTAGATCAGGTATTTTGTTATTATCTGTTGGCCGACATACTGGTTTGGCAGAATGCCAATTACATCCAACTTCTGCCATTGCTCCAAAAAGTTCTTTACCTCTAGTAGTGATTATTCTTGATCCCCAATGAGTATGTTTCGCATTGAAATGTCCGCCAATGATGTACTTATCGCCTATAAGCTTCCCAGGAAGTCTACGTAGTGTAATTTTTTAAGATTATATCGCGGTGGGCAATAAATTGCCGTTACGGCTAATGACTGATTTTTAGTTTTAATGCTGACGGTAGTTGCTTGTATTTCTTTTGTTTCATATTTGTTCTCTTCGTAATGTTGCATATTACTTTTTATTATTATCGCACATCCTCCTCTGGCTGTATTTTCTGGGTGTATTGTATGGTATACTTGATAACCTCTAAATTTTATAAATGATTGTTTTGTAAAGTGTGTTTCGGATATGAGACAGATATCAATTTTTTGAATGTCTAATAATAGATGCAATTCTTGCTGATGTGGCAATAACCCATTGGGATTCCATGCTAACATTGCAACATTTCCCTATAACGGTCAAAATCGTTTTTCAGTTCTGCACCCCTTTTAGCAACTTCAGCATATGAGATACCTGGAGCTTGAATTATTTGATAAGCAGGTTTTCTTATCTTTTCTATTTGATTTCTTGGCTCTTTTAATTTGCCTTTTATGTATGTCCTTTTTGTTGTTATTATTTTTTCTCATCTTCTGTAGTTCTCTGGCAACTATATACATCCTCTATAATTTGCGGGGTGTGACTCTCCACAATTTACACACTTGGCCGGAGTTTCTCTGGTTTTTCTACATTCTTTGGAGGAATGCTTAGCTGCGCACTTAACGCATCTTGGGTCTCTATTGCAGTAGTTCTGAGTGTGCCCGAATGATTGGAACTTTTTGCATTGCGGGAGCAATCTTGATTTTCGTAAAGCTTCAATCTCCACCTTCATGTTGAGGATATGCCTTATTTGATAAATATTTTGTATGTCTTCATCTTTATCAAAAGTTAACATGAACAATGATAGCGGAGTTTTATCCTTTCTCTTCGATATTTGTGTAACTTCTTTTATTTTCAAATTTTTAGAAAGCAAATCTTCCTTTATTGGCAGGATGGGTTCAGGTTTTTTGCCACAACTTTAATCGGCGTGGATCTTTTGTCCTCATAAGAGTACCATGTATTTCCCTTTTCATTAAATGAAAGGGTCAGTTTTCTATAATTCTCCTCGTCTGGGACATTGACTTTAAGATCTCCACTACTGAGCATCGTTGTTTGGTATTGTATTTGGTTTGAATCCATCGTTTTTCGTATATCATTGTAGTTTTCAATCTTATTTACAATGACTGGTGGTGGTTTGGGTTGTTGCACCTTTTTACTCTGATTTATTTCCTTTTAATCTTGTATTTGTTCTGGAGATACAAACGGTAATTTGCTCAGTCCAGTCGCTTTTTTCCTTGTTTCTTTTTTTTTAGCACCCAATTCACTTCAGAATTAAGTTCATCTGAGTCCGTGACATATTCATTCTGGCCGATGGCTACGTTTCCGCCAAATGCTACGTTTTTAGCTATACGTTCTGCTCTTCTATTCTTGATTTCTCTTCTGTTACAGCAGGTGTTAGAGCTTTTATAAGTTCCTCATTTTCTTTTTTAAGTATCATGAAATCATTAGTGTACTTTTCAAATTCGCATAGCTTTCTGCGTAGTTCAATATTTTCCTTTTCATATTCGTTACCATACCTTGTCGGTAATCTTGTCAATTTGGGACTCTTTTCAAAAGGGTTAGTAACGGGGTTTTCTTCAGTAAAGTTCTCCGATCGTGATCTTTCCTTTAGCAATGGTTGGTTCCCCCCAGAATCCATGGAACCGGCCTTCTTCGAGCAGGGTGGAGTTTCCAAGTTAAAACCTGGATTAGCACCTGGGGTAATATTTCCTTTCGTTGTTTCCATTGCATTTTCCTTTTTGTTTGGTCCACGGGGAGTATTTTATTTCCTCCCTACCCTTCGCTACCCAGGTAGATACCAATGAGCACTCCTCTATCCGCCACCTGAGGACGCGCTCTCTAGCGGTTTACATACTCCGCCGAGAGATTTAACATAAATAAAATATATTATAAATGATTTATGTATATATATATGTATGTATACGGTAAGTAACCCCAATATTTAAATTATTTACTTCTAAAAAAAATCAAATTTTTGAACATATTTCCAGTTTAACACATAATTAAGGATATATGTATATGTATAGAGTTAGCATATACACTCGAACTACCAATTATATCCAGAATAATCAATAAAAATTAATAATGATTATTGCTGAAATGGATTTGGATTGGACTATATAAACTGATTTCGGTATATGATAAAAAAACAAGAAATGTTGTAAACTATTTTGGATAATAACTATCGATAATAAGATAATTACAGTTTTTTTTTCTCTATATATTTACATATACTATACTTTAAATATAATGGAACAATGTAACTATCATTAAGATATACCCAATAATGGACTAACCAATTAGGAAAATTGGAAGGGAAGCGATAAACTCTTATTATGTGTATATATATATATATGCGGCGATATATAGATAGTTTTCAGCTGGTAATTATCTATCGAGCACATAAAAAACGAAATTCATTTTTATATTCATATAGTGGAGTTTTATTCATTGGAATTTCAGCCCCCGCTCTCATCTTAAATTATGTCATAATGCACCATGATTATATAAAATACTTTGGTTTTACTTTGATGAACAATTTCATTCGGTTAAATAATGTTTCGTATTGTCTAGACAGCACTTGTTAGAGACAATATTTTATTTTGCTGGATTGAATAAAAATTAAATAAGAAAGAACGAACAGAAAAAGACGAGATTAAATGCAAAGTGAAAAAAAAGCTTTGAAGAAAAAAAAAAATTTTTTTTTGTAAAAGCTCATGAAGAATTTATTAGAAAAATAAAATATATAAATAAATAAGATATGTTAACACCTTGACACACAGAACTTGTCAAATAAACTTGAATTACTCCAGATATATAAAGCTCAGCCATATGAAATATTACTTCGGAACGAATTAACGTTCACGATGCTGGCGTATTTGATAATCAAACGCAACATCGTACCCTATCGGTTAGGGTGATAAGATTTATGATAATGTATTATATAAAGCAACGTTATCACTTTTTTGTGCGCTCTCTGTTCAGCAAGAAAACTCGCAAGTTATTGCATAAATTATTAAGAAATTCCACTTCTGAGTAAAGAAATTCAAAATAATAAATCCATAAAAGCTCACAGAAAACTTCTTCTTTTTTGTCGAGTAAAACCTTTTCACCGGTGTGCAAAAAAAAATATACAACAACAAAAGAATTAAAACGGCGACGACGACGACGAAAATGGATTCATAAGTGTCACAAAAATGTTTGTTCATACTTCCAAAGTAATTTTTTTTTTTGAAAATGTGTTTGATAGTATAAAGTCGAATAATTAGACCAAAACACCATCTCGTATATGTGTACATAATACGTTTTATAAATCTTAAGCTTTTAACATTTGTATTGTGCTTAGATATTATATGTTTTGATATTCTAATAACGATGATGATCCCTTGATTATACATAAAAAAAAAAAAAGGAAAACAGAAAGAATTATAAGAAGTTGAGAAGAGATGATGATTTTTGTACGTGACAATCATTTTAAAAAAATAAATAAAAATCTTTTTTACTGTACCAAACTAAAATCTTTTTGTTTGTTTTTATTTTGTGTATATACATACATACATACATATACGAATTCTTTAGATTAGG
The DNA here is from genome assembly GCA_951394425.1 of Tipula unca. Taxonomy (NCBI): domain Eukaryota; kingdom Metazoa; phylum Arthropoda; class Insecta; order Diptera; family Tipulidae; genus Tipula; species Tipula unca. The sequence goes on along the minus strand of OX596381.1, from coordinate 129,367,440 downwards.
GATGTAGAGATTGGGGGATTAAAATGGGAAACTAAATATGTTGATTATTTTATCAATTATCATTTATGTGTACAAATATATATGTATGTATGTATATATGTTAGATACTTAGAGATATGTATGTTGAATTTAAAGTTATCAAATGTATAGAATGTAAATTTTATGAAGGATATACGGATTTAGTACAAATTCATGTTTATTATCGAGTTCACGGTTCTTGATTTCATTTAATTGTGTCAACAATTTGTGAATAAGTTCAAATTTGTAATATTCACACGGTTGGTTTATAAATTAAATAATGAATAATATAAGAATGGTTTGGATATAATTACATATTTGATTGGTGTGTGATTAGTATACTGTTGGTGAAGTGGTCCAAATAATCACCACCTTCTATAGACATGTTCGTAACGATCCTAGATGGTTTAGTATTATCTTCTCATTCAGTAGCAGCAGTTGATGTGTGTTATTAATTACTGTGTATTAATTATTACCGGAGGGTAGAGAATAATCACTCAATTAATTCGTTCAGTTTCGCTCAGCAACCTCATTTCCTATAACGCCACCATGAATAGGCACCCACATGATGCTTACTCTCATATTAGAGCAAAGGACATTAATGTAGTGTTTGCAAGAATCTGATCCCATTATTTGGACAATAGAATCCATACCCTGCACTGACTTCTGAACGAGAGCCATCCACAAAAAAAACTATCGACTCGGACAACGGTCTATAGAAATCCTGAGAGAGCCACAGTTCGTTTGAAGGGAAATCGACGGAGAATGAATTGGTAAAGCTAAATTTGGGCAAGAGCAGGTCATTCACCGTACCAACCTCCGGAATATGTGACTTAAACTTAATAAGAATCTGTCTATTCCCCGTACAAGTACCGAAGGAAGTCCAATTCATCTCAGTCAAAACGCAGCAGAGCACACAGTACCAAGAATGTAAGACTTCAATCTGGGCCAGCATTTATTTGCAGTCCATCCAGCCTTGCTACTCAGACGTCAGTTTAACAACTCGCCACCATACAACTGATGCATACGACAGTAAAGGTAAACCCAGTGATTTGTAGATGAATGACATGATTTTGGGGGTCAGACCCCAAGAATTGTCAAAGGTCATTCTGCATTGCCAAAAAATAGCAACGGCCTTTTGCAGCTTAGAATCAAGGTGAAAGGTTTTTGGAATTGCTAACAGATATATTAGGACTATCTCTACGCCTGGTAAAGACAACCAGATCAGTTTTAGAGGGATTGACGTACAAACCCATTTCAAGACACCAAACTTCCACTATATTAAGGGTGTTCTGCATCAGATCAGATAAGACGTTCAAGTATTTACCAGAAACTGTCAAAACGAGATCATCCGCGTAGCTTTGCACGGAGAACTCAGATCGCTGCAATTTAACAAGTAATTCATCGATAACCATTAGCCACAGCAAGGGTAAGAGTACTTCTCCTTGAGGGCAGCTTTTGGCTACTTTGACGGACACTGATAAGCCATCCAGCTCAGTCTCAATTATATGGAACTTGAGCATAGAATCGATGAATCTAACAATGTTTTGATTAATATTAAAATTGGTACACGCACTCGTTATCGAAGAAAACGAAGTGCTATAAAAAACTCCCACAATTTCCAGGAAGGTACCTACTAGCAACTCTTTCTAATCAAGTGAACTTTTGATTCTAGTTACGAGTTGATGTAGAGCAGTTTCGATGGTCATAGAGCACAAACTAATGTCAATCACTTCTTTACGAACCGAGTTGACAAACGTTGGCTCACAAGTCACAACCAACATTGAAAATGTCTAACTCAGAAGAGTAAATAAAATTGAACAGTAAGGATCCTCTATTATTGGTATTCGAACTACTCCAAATGGTATGAGGAGCATTAGCGTCACAACCAATATACACCACATTACAGGATTCACCAGATCCTCTCCAGGAGGGGGCGAGGTGGAATCATAGGGTAAATTATAGGCTGATGCAATGGTAAGTTTGAAACATGAATCAGCATACACGAGAGTGATTAGCACCACTACAAGATCTGCCGTGCTGTACTCATTAATAAGAGCGGCATCCATATCATTAGAAATATAATTGCACGCTCTGGTTTTAAGGACGTGGACTTTAGAAAAATCATGCCAAACTTCGAATTTAAACCAGAAACCACACCATTAATGAGTTCCTGGATTAGAAAAAAATGTTTATGCGACATAGCAAGAGCAAGCAGGCACATTCTGGTTTAGGATTTTAGTAAAATTATAACAAATAAATTCATGTTCATGTAACTTAGTTGGTTTATAATATTATGGACAAATTATTGGAATGAATAAGTTTCGAACACGGATTTATAATTAATCCACTCGGCTTGATCATGTCGAGTGTTATGATTTCTGAAACAAGTTTTTTACTTTCTTTATTTGGTTCATAAAAATTAAGTTTATTGCAATTTAGTTCCATATTCGTTCTGGGACGACAATTGACGGCAATATGAGCAAACTACATTATACATTCTAACAGTATTGCTTACGAAACTTTGAGTATTATTTTTTGGAAATTATCAGAATTTTGCGTACTGTAAGTTGCTGTTTGATCTTTCGGTTAAGGGTTTAGAGGACATAAAGAATAACAGCATTTAGTTGCATGACCAGTCTTATTGCATAACTGATATTTTATAATATTATCATTACAGTTTACAGTAAATCTCAAAAATTTCTCTTTTTCAAGAGCTTTAGCTACGGCTTCCTTTAGAGTTGAAAAGCGATATGCTTTGATTATTATATTTATGGGTTTTCTTAAGCCGTTTTACAACGGAACGTAGTGCTGTTGAAGAATTTAACTTAGTTATATAATTAGCAGCGTCTTTCACATTCTCTTGAAACGTGTGCTTCATTGAGATCGGCCACTATGTCGTCAATTCTTTAACCACAAGTTTTTATATCTTGATTCTTCCCTTGCTATATTTGAACTATTTCTATTTGAATCGAGAACCGAGTTTGATTTGGGGGGGGGTGAGTTGCAAAGGCAGAATGACCATTATTCGGTAAAACACGAAAATGTTCGAGAAGCAAGGCGCGAACAAAACCACTAGAGAAGAAATAATCAAGGTAATAAACAGATTACTCTCGAATAAATACACGCATACACGCATAGGAGAGTTCGAGAGTATCATCATGTTACAATAGTGTAACATATTTTATTGTTCAGTACTTGACTAAAGAAAACTTTTATGGAAGACAATTTTTTTTTGTTGTTGTCGTCACATACAGGGTGTCAAATATTTGAAAAATGCGGGACATGGTAATGGATTTCTGGCTGTCAAATAAAAAGTAATTATCGGATAATTATGATAAATGGCTCGTTTTTAGGTAATGTTATGCCAATTAAGACAAAAATATAAAAACATCATCTTTAAACTTTTTCATCTAAAAATTTCGTGAAAATTTTCTTTTTCAATTTTCTATCAATGAGTAATTTTTTGCTTCTGTAAACTAATTAATATTCTTACATATAGCAAAAAATCAGTTGGTTTAATTTGAATGGTTTAATATTCATTTTTTTATGATACTTTTTTATCGTGATATTGAGATGGTTTGGTACGAAATTCGAGATGATAGTGATTTCCTGGGATGATAGTGTTATAAAACTGTCGCGACGTTAGGACATATTATTCCTGGGATAGGGCAAAATTATAGGATGATAGTTAATCCTGGGCTGATAGTTGATATAAAGTGTCGCTATAGTCATGATGTTGCCATTGCGTTTTTCTAGGTTGAATCCTGGCCTAACTTTATATGCAGACATAATCACCCAGATTTAAAACTGCCAATCTCTAAATTCATTATTGTTTATATTTGCATAGCTTGAAATTTTAAAACAGTTTCCTGCTGCATTTACGAAAAGTTTTTAAATGTTGATTTATTGCACTTAAAGCATTCCTCTTTAACGGAAAAACAATTTTCTTTAATTTATTAAAAGTAAAAGAACAACGCGTAATGCTTGTAGCAAAGAAGATGGAATATAAAGAACCGAAAATCAGAACTAAAAGTCATGTATTGTCTATTTCATACTTAAAATACGATATACACATAGTGCCACCTAACAAAAAAAATTGTAAACCTTTAAAATAGAATTTATATAGAAAATAGAGGTGGCAAAATATCTAACTAAAAATAGCTAACTAATTATTTGTGTATATACTCGTCCATATACATTTATATTTACAATAATAACAATAGAACGCATTAATGTATATTAGATTAGTAGATACATATATGCATAAAGTTTATAAATGTTCGTGCGTTTTTGTTTAGGATGCGAAATATGTATGTATATGAATATATGATGTATGTATGTACGTATATCGAATTTGATGATTGATGAATGTAAAATATTAAACAAAATATAAAAAATCTTATTTGAAGTGTTTTAATTTACAACAGAGGAATATTACTAACAAATCGAATTCGAAATGCATTTTTACTAAACTAATTGTTTTTATTTAACATTATTAATGTATGTGTTATAATACTACACATTCGAAAAGGAAAATAATATTTAAATTTTGTCGATTATTAAATTTGTAAAGTTATGTTTCGCTGTTTCTTTCTGAGTAAATACAACAAATCGGTTTGATTTGACAGCTGTGCCATTCCGACTATTCCGGTTATTAATATTATGAGTTTTTCATCCTAGTGCTGGCTAGCATCAGTTGTGTGTGTACACTAACAATAGTTAGGTTGGCTAATTTCATATGATAACATAATTAATTTTCAAAGTAAAAAAATCTAAAATCAACAACGAAATTTATTTGGCAACATGAAACAGTTATTTAATTCAATCATTTAGAATTCTTAGCCTGCGATTTTTGGTCTTAGTTTTATTAGTCTTGTCGTTTAATTTTTGTAAATGCCATCCACAATGCTTTCTTATTAAAACTAGAAGCAAAAACTTGAGCGCATTTTCTTTGTGTAATTTACATTCTCCTGTAAACCAAGAAGAAAACTTGTCATTTTCTTCAGTTATGTTAACTCATTTATTGTATATAGATTCCAATATGTTTTTTTTCTCCATATGCGTTGCAAAATATTTTGCAAAAACTTCTACATGCAGGCAGGTTAGTTCCAAAAATAAATCTGTTGGGTTCCTTAAATATATTTTTTCTGTCTCATTAAAGTAATTTTTAAATTTGATTAGGTACTCCCGATGGTAATATTAAACTTTATTCGTTTTTTGTCATAATTTCAATACAAGAATCACATGAAGATCTTTTAATTAATTTATGAATGACGTAGCCGAGGAAATATCGTAAGGAAGATAATTCTACCTCAAATTGGTTGTTAATAAAATTTTCAACAAAATTAATTTCCTGCAAATCCACTTCTGGTGGTTGTTCGGCTTCATTTGACCCGTCAATGCAATTAACTATCTCTTGTTCTTGTGTTCTATTCTCTGATTGTTGAATAGCTTCAGGTTCTAAAATAAAGGTGCAGTTATCGGGTTCATAATTAAGTAATGTGGAATTGAAAACAATTTTACTGGACATGATTTTAGCAATTATAAAACTAAAATCGTAGACCGATGGGTTAAAATTATTACCACCTCTAGACCGAATTTGAGAAAATAGATTTTCTAGTGCATCTTGCTGCAACTTGCTTGTTAATATATAAGTCACATTTACGTATTCGCCGACATCTCTTGAAATCATTAAAATAGCGTCGATAGTTTGAAGTAATCCTTTTATGCAATAAATTGAATTTTTACTTATAACTTTTATTTGCTTTAAATAGCTTTTCATATCTTTCAAAATTTCAAACGGTTCATTACCATCTTCCAAAGTAAGGCCCGATTTTGCTTTGTTAGAACATAACTGACTTCTGTTATTTAATGCATCAAACAATCGATCCAATTTTTCTATAAAAGTTCCCGTAGCAAAAGCACTGTCAATTACTTTCTTACTTTTGAATTTCTTTAATTGAGCAAAAGTTCTAATTCCATTTACGCAGCTTCTGCTCAATATCTGCGTAGCCAAATTAACTCTCATTCGTTGGAAAGTATTCGGAAATATGTGTTTAGTTGTTAATTTGGGACAAACCCTCGTTATTGATTTGATATCTAAGTTATATAGTTCCTTAAGAACATCCCATGTAACAAGCCCATGCGGTGTTAAGATATCGTGGTTTAACATGGTATTTCTCACAGATTTAAATAGATGAGGAGTATCGTACAGTGCAAATATTTTTCGATTATCAATAAAAAAATAAGGTTCATCTAAAGTTACTCCTAGTTCTTTATAAGCGTTCCTATTATTTGAACCTTGATCGCAAACACATCCCCAAATGGTAATTCCAAGTTCGCGTACTTTTTCGATGTTACTTAATATCAGTTCTTTTAATTTAATGCCTGTAATTGTTCCTTGTGTTGCTACGTAACTGATTACAAATTTGTCAGAGCTAAACAATCCTCTTGACATAAATACACAAACATGTGATGCTGGAATCGGTTTTCTTCTGCCATCTCCATAATCTATAACTCCAACAAGTTCATCCAGTACCCCGTCATATTTCAACTCACTCCTTATTTTGATTTCATCAAATAATAAAATGTGTTGCTTTGCTAGATCTGACATATCTTGTACTTTGTTTTTGATTTGGTCTAGTAAATTTAAATTGAACCCTGGTTTTAAGTGACTAAGAATATTCCAATTATTAATTGATTTCACACAAGGTAGTTGCAACTTTAAAGTATTTCGTAAAAACTCATATGTAGAATGCGAACGAAATTCGATGGTTTGAGCTAATATTCTTTGGTTCTTCGAATAACGACTGTTTTGGCTTCGTTTGTGTAGCAGCATTTTACAGAACTCTTTGGTGTGGTCGTTGACATAGGGCAGCTCATCTATATGTTCAGATATATTTTTACGTTTTAATTTCTTATATTTGTTTAACATTTTTGATTTTATTTTATTCTTCAAATTGATGAGACGATTCTGATTTTTAAATTTGGCATGTTTTAGTTCTAGTTTTTTTGCATTTTCTTTTAACTTCGTGTTCAGCCTTCTATAATGTTGCGTAATCTTTTCATTGTTAAGACAATTCTTGCAGTCAATATCTTGAGGATAGTTAAAAATAACTTCGGGCGGTGTTAAATTTTTGAATTACATGGTAACATATTAAAATTTGAATTTCGAACAGCTAATCTCTTCCCTTTAGCCGGAGGATAGGTTCGAACGTTATTTTTATTTGAATTAACATCTATTACGGATAAATTTGAGTCTAAATAAGTTTCACATTTAATTAACATATTATCACATGAATTGGTAACACTTTCAATTATTTTTTTATTTGGGCCTGCATACACTTTTAATGGTTTACTATTAATACATGTTTCTTGAGTTGAGTTATTTGAACTTACATTTAAAAACAGAGACGGAAATGCGTTTTTTGTAAGATTTCTTTTCAATAACATTTTTTTTCCAAAATGCAATTCACAAATAAACATTTTTTCTTTAACTGGGTCTTGATTACGAACGTTGCATATATCCTTCCATAATTTTAACCTAGTGCTGTTTTTTACTGGAAATCCGAACAATCGACAACTTCTATCTATTCGTTTAGTTCGCCCACAAATGGAACATTTACCACCAAAAATATATTTTGATTCGGACATAGCACACAGGATAATTTTTATAGTTATTCGCGGCTCAAAACAAAACATAAACTAACAAAAATAAAAAAAATTCAAAATATCACATATATATGACTGCAGATTATTTATTAATCGACCAAAATTAAATATTATTTTCCTTTTCGAATGTGTAGTATTTCGCATCCTAAACAAAAACGCACGAACAATGACCTTGCCACATTTATAAACTTTATGCATATATGTATCTACTAATATAATATACATTAATGCATTCTTATAGTTCTATTGTTATTATTGTAAATATAAATGTATATGGACGAGTATATACACAAATAATTAGTTAGCTATTCGCCACCTCTATTTTCTATATAAATTCTATTTTAAAGGTTTACAATTTTTTTTGTTAGGTGGCACTATGTGTTTATCGTATTTTAAGTATGAAATAGACAATACATGACTTTTGGTTCTGATTTTCGGTTCTTTATATTCCATCTTCTTTGCTTGTAGTTAATCGGAAATTGACTTACACATCCGGTTTTTAGGTGATTCGAGTAAATTTCTCAATCGAACATGATGTTCTATTTGTGTTTTCTTGATATAACTTTCATTCATCTTCAGCCAATTCTCTGATGCTGTAAAACATTCTTTAAGTTGATAGTTAAGTTTTTTGATAGTGCGTTTGGTGTAACTTTAGCATCCGACGTGGGATTTCACACCTAAAAATAAATTTTACTTACACGTTATACAAATATTATTTAGATTTACATATTTGGAATTCCTAAAATTTCTTTGGAAAATAAATTTTTAATCATATACTTGCTTAACCATTATTATCCTTTTGCCATTTTCGGGTAGCTTCATAATTCCATCGGTGTAAAAATTCTATGGTTTATCGTCGAAAAACTTGACCAAGTGATCTTCAGCGGCTCTTCGATCTGCCAATTTTTTACCGTCAAGAGAGTTTTGCAGAGATCGAAACAAATGATAGTCAGATGATGCAAGGTCCGGGCTATACGGTGAATGCATCAAAACTTCCAAACCAAGTTCCGTCAATTTGTTTCGAGTAATCAATTCTGGTCGCTCTTTCTGGATTGCATCGTTCAAACAGTCGAGTTGTTCACAGTCCAGGACCGAATTGTTGGTTTCGCCACGTTGCAGCCGCTCATAATAGACAATTTCCTTCTAATCCCACCAAACACTCAACATAACCTTGTTTGCCGTCAATCCGCAGGCTTTGAAGTCGTTTGTGGAGGGTCACCAGCCTTTCTGTGCGTTTCAGCAGCATTTCACTGATGTCAATTTGGTTCATCAAATTTCTTTGCGTTAATTCATGTGGCACCCAAACATCGAGCTTCTTTTTGTAGCCTGCTCTTTTCAAATGATTTCAAACTATGATATGGTTGATGTTTAATACCTCGGCTATTTCCTGACAGCTTGCGTGCCGGTCTGGCTCCACCAGTTGCAAAATTTCATCGTCTTTTTTCAGTGACTGGTCAACCGCGGAGACTTTTTATATGACCCATTATATGATCTTGCTGAGGCATCGCGTTACATAAATGATACGTTTTCGTTAGGCTGAATTCGAATCCGCTAATTTATTACTGGCTACAATTTTAATTTCTCTTGTGGCCTCCATGATACTTAATGTTGGCCCAAGCAAAGCTCAAATTGTACCTACCTGCTCCATGTGGTTGTCCCATACAAAATTTCGAGCCAAAATTTCATACCAACAAATTCAATTAATTCAAATATGTATATTGTTAAAAAAAGTCGATAAACTGTTTAATCCAGTTTACAAAATGGTATAATATTTGTAAACTATATTCTACATGCATCGGCTAAAAAATTCAATTTCAGTTATTTTATTTACTGAGAGGATGACTAATCAAAAGAATTTGTCAAACATTTTAATTTTTGTGCATCTTTTGCTCCAAATCATATTTAAATTTCTTATATTTCAAGATATGATTATATTTCAATTCAATTAAAGTTCTGCTAATACGGATATTATTTGAAACATAAAATCTTGCTATATAAAATCTTACTTAAACCAATCTGGACGTTTCGGTGCATACTAATAGCTAAATAGCTACAACACAATAAAAACACACAACACGATAGTAACGTCTTCGCTGTGTGATAGTTAAAACGCATGCTCAATATTTGTCGCTATAATATTTTTTCAAATCGAATTTAAAATCGGTAGTGAAAGGGTTAAATATTTATTATAGATATTGCTTTTTAGATTATTATTTATAGTCAACATTTAGGAAATTATTAAATTTTCGATTTCATATTGTTTTCGATTTTAATTTGAAAGTGTGTATCCTAAATGTTGCTTAGAAACGCTTATACGCAAAAATATCGAGTAAAATGCAACGCAAAACTATAATGCTCTTATACATAATATGGATTTTGGCAGACGGCATATTTTGTTGTCGAGTATTTACTTATGTTAATGTTGGCATAGGGAGTGCTATTTTATATAAAATTAAACGGATTAAAAAACTGCATATACAACTGCTAATCGATTGCTATTGAGTTTGAAAATTTCACAGTTTTAAGATAAATGTGGTGTTGAAGGGATTTTTATATTGATTTCCTGCAAAATAATTCTATTGTATATACTATAGACTAATGACAGTAGTGTACTACATTCATTATCAAATTATGGGAGTGAGTTTCTAAACCACTATAACTTTGTCCACCTATATTGACATTGTTCTTTATATGAAGTTGTTTTGTTGTAGAACCATCATTATCTCGTATAGTTAGAAGGCAAATGATGCAACCCGCATAAACTACATTCAAATTAAAAATATATCAGAACTTAAAAATATATCAGGACCTTAAACTGATGGAATGAAATAGAATTGCCTGTTTCGTTCTAACATTTTATCGTTAATCTTAAACTTGAGTGAGGAGAAGCAGACAGTAATTCCAATTTTCTAAAAGATCACAACTATCGACCAATATTTCTACTTGTATTAGCGCTTCTCTCAAAAATGAAATTTTTGAGCTTCTTGAACAATAATAATTTTATTCACCCTCGATTTGGATTTAGAAGAGTCAGGAATACGCAATAGGTTGGTTTGTCATATTCACCACATGTTGGATGAGTATTGATCAGGAATAAATCGTTTCCAATTTGTTTATAGACTTGATTGCGTGAAGTATTTAATCATGTAAAAAAATTGTGTCGCTTGGTATGATCCAGGTTTTACTCTTACCTAAGGAAATGGTTGAATTCGCTGCAAGCGCGAATCAAAAGTCACGATAGTATTATGTTGTCATAATGAATGTGAATGGTCTATTTACCCTTACTTGATTTTTTAATCTGCTGTTGGATTCGTTTGATCCAAATTAAATGTACACAAATTATTTGTAATTTCAATTATTTATATTTATTAATTATTTTTATAATTTGGTTTTATTTGTTTTTATTTATTTATTTATAAATTTATTATTCAATTAATTAATTTTATTTTTAAACATCAAATTAAATTTTATTTATTTATTTTGTTTTCACCACCACAAAACTTTTTGTATTTTTCCAAGATTAAATAAATGGCGAACTTGTTGCCACGCGTGTTGCTTTTTTTTTTCAATTGTTTTTTTTGTATTGTGTTGTGATAGACGTGTTGTCTATTTTCTGTTTTTTTTGGTAATGACGTCGCCTTCGTCTTCGTTTTTTTTTGATGAAGGAACACATGCGCCGGCGACGGTGAATATTGCACTTACGCATTAGTGTTGCATCACCGAACATTGTTGTTCGTGGTGATGTTGTTAGATGGCGATGTGTTTTTACTATAAATGTTTTATAGTAATGGTTCGGTTATTAGATAGTGGTGGTTGGATAGATGGATATGTGATGGGGTTAGTGAACGCTTAATTCAAATAAGTTGCTTTATATTTGAATTTCACTAATTGTTTTGTTTGTGGCAGAATCGAATATCGGTGAGTCGAATATTCGAGCTGCTACAGTACCCCCTCTCCAGATGAGAAACCATGGGTTTTGAGGCGTTATACGTTGAACCGGACGGTTTTATATCGTTTGCTGGCTGATATTTGATCAGGCGTGTTGAGAATACCGTAGGCCGGTTTCAATCTGTCGATTGAGATTGAGTGGTGTTTGTCTTTGATTGAGACAATGAATTGCTTGCGTAAGCGGCGTATAACTCTGTATGGCCCATCGTATGGAGATTGTAATCCAGTACGAACCTTATCAACCCGGACAAAGACGTGATCGCAATTGTTGAGCGATTTTGGAACGAATATATTGGTTTGATTCGTTGGTCTTGTTGTCGTAGGGATAAGATTTTGCATGGTGGTGCGGAGTTGGTCGATGACTGTGTCGGTTGTGGATGGAGACGGTAGAGGATGTTCGACGAAGAACTCACCGGGTAGCTTGATGGTTTGACCGTAAACCATTTCAGCTGGTGAGCACTTCAGATCTTCTTTAACCGTTGCTCGAATACCAAGTAGAACGATTGGTACTTCGGAGCTCCAGTGAATTGTGTTGCCTCGGGCCTTGAGAGCAGCTTTGAGCTGGCGGTGGAAGCGTTCGACCATGCCATTGGCTTGCGGATGGTAAGCCGTTGTACGTATCCGATGCGAGCCGAGGAGTTTCGTTAACTCCGAGAAGAGCTTCGACTCGAATTGGGTTCCTTGATCAGTTGTGATGTCAAGTGGAACGCCAAATCGTGATACGTAGTTTTGAACGAATGTGGTGGCAATGGTTGCTGCAGACATGTCGCTCATGCAGTACGCTTCTGGCCATCGAGTGAAACGATCGACACAGGTGAGTAAGTATGAGTATCCATTGGATGGAGGAAGTGGTCCTACGATATCCAAATGAATGTGCTCAAATCGACCAGGTGGAATTGCGAATTGTCCAAGAGGCGATTTCGTGTGTCGCTGGACTTTTGATTTTTGGCAGGATAAACAGGATTGTGCCCAATGGGTCACGTCTTTGTTTATGCTGGGCCAAAAGTATCGAGCAGTAATCAATTTACGAGTTGCGCGGACACCAGGATGTGAGATACCGTGTAGTGTGTCGAAGATGGTTCGACGTAGTTGCTCTGCGATGTACGGGCGATTTGCACCCGTAGATGTTTCGCAGTAGATTTCGAGGCCAGGTAGTGTGAAAAGCTCTAGTTGCAGTGATGAACTAGTGTGACGTGTGGAACCAGAAAGTAATTTCTGAAGTTCTAAGTTTGCTTTTTGCGCTTGTGCGATTTTGTTGCAGTCGAAGTGAGTCTCGACTGTGGCCGTTTCGTTTGATGTTGTGCGCGAAAGTGTATCCGCGACAACGTTGTCGGTACCTTGAACATGCTGGATGTCCGTGGTAAATTGACTAATATAATCCAAGTGGCGTGCTTGCCTTGGATTGCGTTCAGTTTTAGACTGAATTGCTCGAGTGAGAGGTTTGTGGTCGGTGTAAATTGTGAAGTCCCGACCCTCGACAAAATATCTGAAGTGTTTTATTGCTAGATATATTGCGAGTAATTCCCGATCGAATGCAGAGTATTTCTTTTCGGCATCCGAGAGCTTCTTTGAGAAGAATCCCAGGGGCTCCCAACACTTGTCGTTGTACTGTTGCATGACTGCTCCGACAGCAGTGTTTGATGCATCAGTAGTAATGCTGAGCTTTGAGTCGCTCAGTGGATGTGACAAGAGTGTTGTGCGTGCCAATTCAGCCTTTAGTGACGTGAATGCGTGTTGACATTCGTCAGGCCAAGAGAAGTTCTTGGCGGTTTTGGGCTTACGTAGTAGTACTGCCAGGTGGCTGTGAATTGGGTTGAGTATTTCAGCGAGCTTTGGTATGAATCGGTGGTAGTAGTTTACCATGCCGATGAATCGCTGAATATTCTTGATTGAGGTTGGAGCTGGGAATTCTTTAATGGCATTGATTCGGTCTTGTGACGGAAGGATGCCATTAGCGGTAATCTTGTGGCTGAGGAAATCAAGAGTGGATGCGCCGAAAACGCATTTTGAGGTCTTGATATGAACATCAAACTCGACAAGTCGTTGGAAAAGTGTTTCCAGATGGAGTTTGTGTTGTTCCTCAGTTTGAGATGCCACAAGAATGTCGTCTATGTAGACGAAAACGAAGTCGAGATCTCGAACGACTTCGTTCATGAAGCGCTGAAACGTTTGCGCGGCATTGCGTAATCCAAATGGCATTCGGGTGTATTCGAAGAGGCCAAATGGTGTTGTGATTGCCGTTTTGAAAACGTCTTCAGGTGCCACGGGAATGTGGTGATAACCTCTGATGAGACCAAGTTTGGAGAAAACTTTGCAGCCATGCAAGTGCATGGTGAAGTTTTGAATGTGGGGTATCGGGTAGCGATCCGGTATCGTAACCGTGTTTAAACGCCGATAGTCCCCACATGGCCTCCAGTCTTGATCTTTCTTCTTGACCATGTGTAATGGACAAGAGACGGAAGATGTCGATGTTCGACAAATCCCTAATTCCACCATGTGTTGAAATTCTGCTTGTGCAGCTTTGTGACGCACCGAATCTAGTCTGCGTGGTCTCGACACGGGAAGATGGCCTTCTGTGACGATGTGATGAACCACGTTGTGTCGGACTGGCATTTTGTAGTTCGGCTCTGCTGTAAGTAGTGGGTACTTTTTGAGCAGAGTGCCGTAGCCGTTGTCGATGTTAAAATGGATCGGTGTTGGTGTGTTAACACGAACCATTGTGGCGTTTATTGACAGCTTTGTAGCTGGGTCAATCAGCCGTTTGTGTTTGACATCGACAAGAAGTCCGAATTTGCTTAGAAAATCGGCGCCAATGATCGGACGATTCACTGCAGCTAGTATGAAAGCGTGCGTGAAGGTTCGTTTGAGTCCGATATCCACGTTAAGCAATTTTGTGCCGTACGTGTGGATGATTGAACCATTGGCAGCCGATAAGACTAGATTTGAATTTCGATTAGCTAATGTGTAATTAATTTTGAAATTCATGGCTGGAATAACCGAAAGGTCAGCGCCAGTGTCGACTATAGGTAGGTGAGTTTGTTGTGTCTATCGTACACAAACAAACGTGACGTATAGGGTGTGTTTGTGGTCAGGGGAGGCATGTTGCTCTCAACCCGTGACTCTAACAGTTTTTTTGGTGGTCAATGTCCATTTTTACGGCGGCCGCAGACGTCGATGGTTGCGACGTGGTGAAATTGCACGGTGGCGTGCATTTTCTGGCGGCTCTACCAAACTTTGCGTGAAACCAGCAATTACCGTGTCGGTATGTGTTGTTGCTGGGACTGCGGATTCTTTTTGTGGAGGGAGCTCGTCGCCCACGCGAACGGCTTCGACCTCGAAAAAGTTCGTCGAGTCTAGACTCGATTCTCGTCAGTCTTGCTTCGAGTGTGTTTGGTGCTTGTGTTGTTGAACGGGGAGTTCTGTCTCCACTGCGTTCATTTTGTGGTTGTCGCCGGTATGGTACATTGACTTGACTGCCGCTTGGTTGGTTGATGTGTATGACATCATGCATTTTGTTCTTTTGTTAAAAACACACCAATACAATAAAAAATATGAAACTATACGATACTGTGAGAAACCCCCGAATATGGAGTCCCTTTCGTCCTACCTTATATTGGGGGGGCTCGTTGAAAAATAGAAATAAATTAAGTCATGCGATGTGAAAAATGTGCAACGGATTTATATCGCCGCTGTGGTAGTGGTTTTGAGAAAAACCGTTTTTATTATTCTTTTTTATTTTGACCACAACGGTGATGGCGGGAGGGCGTGCAGCGAGAAACGACCAAATGTGTGTAAAAATTGATTGGGAACGAGTGTGGTGGTGAAAAATATATATAAAAAAATTTTACAATTAAAAATGATTTTACGTTAAGTTTGTAATTGAAAAAATTGAGTTTACGTTAATATGTATGAAAATAAAAAAAATGATTCTACGTTAAAAAAAAATGAGCAAATAAAAATAAAAAAATGTTACGTTACGAATTTTATAGTACAAGAAAAAAAATTTTATATACAAAAAAAAACTATGTACCGGTTTTTATTGTTGTTTCTGCTGCTGTTGATGGATCTGCTGCTGTTGATGGTCATCCGCTGCGGTGAGGGTGGATCGCTTCACCGTTACTTGTATCCCGCGTTGGTACGTTAGTCCTACGCACGTGTCCAATAACATGAAGAATCCCACGTTGCGTGGGTAGCGTTACTTACTAACACACGTTTGTTGATTGGCCCCGTGAATCGCGTGATGTTTTTAGCGTGGTATTCGCTGCGGTGGTGTGAATTTGTTTTTTGGTTGGTATTAGATAATTTTTGTTTTATGTTTATTTGTATTCTCAAAAAGCGGTAAAAACCGCCGTCGGGATCACCAATTGTTGGATTCGTTTGATCCAAATTAAATGTACACAAATTATTTGTAATTTCAATTATTTATATTTATTAATTATTTTTATAATTTGGTTTTATTTGTTTTTATTTATTTATTTATAAATTTATTATTCAATTAATTAATTTTATTTTTAAACATCAAATTAAATTTTATTTATTTATTTTGTTTTCACCACCACAAAACTTTTTGTATTTTTCCAAGATTAAATAAATGGCGAACTTGTTGCCACGCGTGTTGCTTTTTTTTTTCAATTGTTTTTTTTGTATTGTGTTGTGATAGACGTGTTGTCTATTTTCTGTTTTTTTTGGTAATGACGTCGCCTTCGTCTTCGTTTTTTTTTGATGAAGGAACACATGCGCCGGCGACGGTGAATATTGCACTTACGCATTAGTGTTGCATCACCGAACATTGTTGTTCGTGGTGATGTTGTTAGATGGCGATGTGTTTTTACTATAAATGTTTTATAGTAATGGTTCGGTTATTAGATAGTGGTGGTTGGATAGATGGATATGTGATGGGGTTAGTGAACGCTTAATTCAAATAAGTTGCTTTATATTTGAATTTCACTAATTGTTTTGTTTGTGGCAGAATCGAATATCGGTGAGTCGAATATTCGAGCTGCTACACTGCACTATCAGAGTATTGTGTGGTACGTAAAACTACTTTTAATCTGTTGTATGTTCGACAGAAACACATATAGACGACACTTCTTAGCCTATATTCCAAGAGTTTTTTAGAGCAGGTGTTAAAAATATTTTTATTTTATTGAAAACTTCACACCCGTGTTATCATTTGTAATAATTTTACCACCAAGAAATTTTTTCTTAATTCGATTTTTCATATAGTGTATGACAGGGATGGGCGATGTTGATTACGCTATATATTCTACGCGGTTGTCGACACGTAAAATATTACGTAGCTTACTTGACAACCCTTTTTGTCAACGTCGACAATTAAAATAATGTCAACAATCTACGATACAAATTAAATCGGGTATGTGATACCATATACTAATACTTTCGAAATATATGTTGAAAAATTTAATTTCGTCATTACGGATCAAAACACGCACATGTTTTTTTATGCTCCCCATCATTAACGCATCCGACATTCTTATTCAGCATTTTTTTCACTATAGTCCAATTTTTTTCGATATGTCGAAAGCCTGTAGAGTCAGCTTGTTTGAGGTAACATCGATTTGATCCATTTTGTACCAATTATTTCTTTAAAGTCGTGTGAATTATTTAAATGGCAAAAACATTACTGCTGATCGAACCGACAAATTAGCGGCAACATATGTTATTATGGAAAAGCGACAAAAACCTGGTGCTTAAATAAATACCAACACATACATACATTAATTTAGACTTCGGCTAGTAGATTTATTATTGTAATTTGAGAGTTGAACATTATCCCTATTTGGTACACAGCTACAGGTCCGTCTATTATTTGGCCATCTGAACACTGCAAAGCTCCATGCTAGACCCAACATGGGTCGGCCCATGACTTCTACATTCCAACAGAGGGTCATAGTTGTATTTAATCAGCGATCGTAATCGGTAGATGAAAAATCCCTTTTACATCCCGCCACCGTTGGGATTCCAACCCAGTAATCCCTGGTGACTTCATAACTGCAAATTGCTCACCAAAAATATTTTTTTTTGGCAATTTTTTTATCTGACGGATTTGGCTATTAATAACACGTAGTGAGCTTTTAGCCTTCTTGAATTTGAATTATTATTAAGGATCGCGATGTATTCAATTTTCTTTTCATAGTTGGAGATATCTGTCTTATTTTGGATAGAAGTGATAATCTTCCAATTGTCGTGAGTTGCTCTTTCCACGCTGAAACACTCTTTATACCTGTTTATAATGCTCTATATGTATATCGTTGGCTTGGGGAAATTTAATGATTTTACAATGGATAAACCTGACGCCGAAGGATTTTCAGATTATTTGTGAATTTTTTACTATTACAACCGATTTTATGCCGCTTTGGATAATTATAACTCAAACAATGTATAGACTAAATAGTTATCCTGTATGGACTAAATAGTTATGATTTTGGAAAATCTAAATTTCCCAGGATCCCCACATGAAACTTGAACCAAAATAATTTTCTAGTCGTAGCTATTGAAAAAACACATCAAATCAAGCCGTATTCAGACATAAACAACTTTAGTTTGATTGTTTATTAACAAATACAGCATATTTTTTAAATTTATCACATTTCTGGAAATTGTTCGAAGCACTGTTAGAAAATTATATACATGTATTCCTAGAATTCGACAACATCCAGAAAGGCCTAATATTTTATTAAAATGTTTAAACTTACATTATTTTTTATATTTTTAGCTACGGGTTGCTTCCAAATGACTTGTGGCGGCTTATTCAATTTTCATAAAACGACAGTTTGCCGCAAAATTTCAACTGGTATGGAGAAAATAGCCTTATTATGTCCGATGAATACTATCATAAAAATGCCAACAGCGGAGGAATAAAAGCGTTCGAAATTAAATTTTAACCAAATTGCCGGTTTTCCTGGTGCTATTGGGGCAATAGGTATAATTTAAAATTAAATAATTTTATTTAGTCCAAATCAACATTTTTGTTTCAAGATTGTACGCATATCAAAATTGAATCTCCTGGGGGAGCATTGGCGAGGCACATCGAAAAATAAAAGGAGATTTTCTATGAACGTCCAATGTGTAAGCGACTCAAAACTCAAAATGGCCAGGATCTGTTTGATATTCCATTAATATCACAGAATTCCTCAAATAATTCGAGGAGATCGGCATTAATTCAAAGCCATTTTAGTTTAATTAATAAATTTAATAATTTATAATTTATTTAAAAATTTGGCGCGCATTCTGGAGATACAAGATTTTTCTGTAAAAGAATATAATATAGACATTACAAACATATCTATGCAAATTGCAAAATAACAAAATAATGTAAAATAAACACTTTCCGTTTTGTTGTGATTGAAAGCTCATTTTTATCCACACAATATAATAGTTTATTGTTTTGGCAAATAATTCAATTTATCTGAAAAAAAATATCACACAAATGAAAATAATTAATTATCATTCGTGAAAATGTCAAAAAATTTGACACAATAGGTTCCAAAGTGACCTTTTGTAGTTTAATTTCAATATGAGATTTCCAGGAGAGTTTACTATCCAGAATGACACCCAGATGCTTTACTGTGTTGGATCTAGCAATCGTTTCTTTCTTTAGTAACTTTTACCGAAATAGAGTAAAATAGGGAGTCCAGCTCGGCCACAGCAATGCGCGACCGCAGCAAATATTCAATCCAAGTAACAATGGTTTGGTCAATTCCAAAGTTTGAGCAGGCTTCAGTGATGGAAGCGAAAGAAGTACTATCAAAGACATCCGCAATATCGAGGAAAGGGCCCACAAGAAACTCCTTAATACTAAGCGATGTTTCAATCCTCGTAACAAGTTCATGCAGCGCAGTTTCACATGTTCTCTCAACTCTGTAAGCATGTTGAGTGCTACTGAGTGAGATGGCAGATAATTGATGATCCCTAATTAATCTGTCAACAATTCTTTCCACAGATTTGAGAAAAGTTGAAGAAAAACTAATAGGGCGAAAAGCCCTATGGGATCGGTATAATCCGTGTTCCCAGCTTTAGGGATGAACACAACTCTACTCCTGCTCCGGACTGTGGAATATATCCAAACGCAAAGCAAGCTTAACTGAACCGAAGTAAGTGTTCCTGAATTAGGGGAAACCCATGCCGTAATTCAGCAGGAAAAGCTCCATCTGGACCACCTGATTTATAAGATGAGAAGGAAATACGCTCCTGCGCAAGGTGTTGAGAGTAACTAGGCATCAGCAACATAATCATGATTGATAACATTGCACCCAGGGAAAAGAACAGAAAGTGGTAGTTCGACAATTTCATCCCTGGAAGAGGTTAATCTGCCATCAGGAAGTCTCAGCACATCGAGTCGGCAGGAATCATTTCTAACCAAGGACCAATTAAGTCTGGCGATCCCAGAGATACTATTAATTTCTTCGCAGAAGCTAATCGAAGAAGTCCTAGAATCAACCTGAAGGTCAGTTCTTTTGGCATTGTTTTTGAGTTTCAAAGGATTATTCTGAGATTTTTGGTTGGTAATAAGAGGACAACATTTTTCGAAGGCTGACGTGACTGCATGCGTCAAAGACGAGCCTAGCAGTTCGCTGTCCTCAGTCGAACATATCTCACCCAACGAAACTAGCCGAGGTTCCAACTCAAGAGAGAATAACTTCCAGTTGATAAGCTTTTTGTTACGATAAGGTTTAAGAGTAGGTTTTCTAAGATTAAACGAGATGCACCTATGGTCGGAAAATAGAACGCCATTGGTCACCCTTCAATTAAAGATCAAAGCACAAACCAATGTCAATCACTTCCCTCCTTACTGAATGGATAAAGGTAGGCTCACAGCCTTTGTTAAGGATTTCAATCTCAGATGTGCTCAGGTAATTAAGTAGAGATAAACCACTATCATTAATATTCGTGGTACCCCATAACGTGTGATGAGCATTAGCATCGCATCCTACCACTAAAGGTTGCTAAACTCCTCCGAGTGCTACCGAGTAATGCTACCACCAGTGATCCGACTGAGTTCGATAATTTGAGAGAGACGAGCATAGCTGCAATGCCCGCTGAGCAACATTCATGAATTAGGGTTGCACTCAGATTGTTTGAAATAAACACGCAGACTCTTATCTTATCATTGGACCTTCTGTATGTAGAGAATTCTGCCACCTACATAATCCAAACCAGAAACCACACCGTCAAGCAGATAAGGTTTTAAGGTTCCTGAATTAGGCAAATGTCTACCTGCGTATTACAGCGAGCAGCAACTTAAGCTCAAACGATGCAGCTGCGCTATGGTATAAGTCGATCTTTTTCAGCGCAAGCATAGAAGTCATATAATAATGATTGCAAGCTAAGGAAACAATCGAGGGTGGGAACCAAACTGTGTTCCTGATACAACCCAAACGAAGGTCGTAACTGGAAGCTAGTTTGCTGTTCAATATTGGAATTAAATTCCTGATAGTATGACTAAATAGAATTACTATGATTGCCACTGTTTCTCTTTATGGTTTGCCTTATAATAACCAGCAATGAAGCTATTAAAAAATAATGAAATATTATAATTCTTACTATCGCTAAATCAATCAAAAATAATACTAAACCGACTGTATCATCTTTCTCCTTTACATGTTTTTTTTTTTTTGATAAATCCCCCAATTATCCATTCAGAATCATAAATTAATCATTTAATTGATATAATTCCACAAGAATAAACATTCGATAGTCGTTCCAACAAAAATCAATCATAAAAAAATTAATACATCCATAAAATTGAAATATAAATTTTTTTGTCTTCATTTTTCCAATTTTCTTTTTTATTCTTCTTTTGGTGAAAATCTAAAATGGTTAATTAAACATGATATTAATGATGAAAATCTAAACAAGAAACAGTAACAAAAATAAACAACATCACCAAAAAAAAAAAAAAAAAAACACCATTTTCCTCATCATTTCCATTTAAGCTAATAATACTCGTAATATTCAGTCACCCATCCCTTCGTATGTGTGCGTGTGTGTATGTGTTTTTCACCCGATTTTCTTCGAAAATATTTACAACAAAACATGGAAAAACTAACGAAATGTATATATTCTCTCTTCATACTTCATTATTTCACATCATTTTCCGAACTCACACCACCATCGAGCACCACCTTTAACTTATGTTCTAACGTTTGTTAATCTTTTGGTAATAAACCAAAGTAGAAAGACGAAGAAAACAAAAATATATATAAAATTATGCGTTATGTTTAATAACAAGCAAGATTGGGTGGGTGGTGGTTGTGGAAGGTTGGTTTATATATTGATGGTATAGGAGCCGGTAATAGGATGAATGAAACCGACGACGATGGATATTTTTGTATTATTTTATAGCATGCGATACACACATAAAAATGGGTTTGTGGCACGGGTGAAAAGTGTATATTTCAAGCCATAATAATGTTAATGTCGTTTACTATTATTATGGCGATAATATGGTGTGTATATACTATCATTACTACTGTTTGTTTTTTTATATTTTTATTGTCGATTTAATATTTTATTGTAAAAACTGTTCGGTTATATTACATCTTTGAGTAAATTCATAAACTGTCATCCGAAAATGGGTTTTCCCAAACAAAATTATCCTTCTCTCTCACTCTCTCTCTATATATACATCTTGGTAATATTCATTACAACGGCAAATTAATGTAACTTTAATAACATTCATTTACTTATACACGACATACATACATACATGTAAGAATATATATTAGTAACAACAATAATAAAAACCGTATAATGTAGAGTAATATCGAATGGGTGGTGCGGGTGATAAATATACTTACATATATTATGAATGTGTGCGAAATGGGGTGAAGAAAAGTAGAAAATTCTGCGTGTTAATTGAATTTAAAAGACTTTGTGCTTAAATATATAAAAAAAACATGTGTGATAATAAAATTACAATTTATAAAAAAAAATGTAAAAGCTCATATGGGTAATGTTAACAGATTTGTTATAATCTAATTTGCTTATAAATAAGAAGAAAAGCTTGCTATATTTTTTTATTTCAATTTAAATTGTTTAGAATTTACGATATTTTAACGCGCGCGCGACGGGATGGTGCTAACTTTTTGAAAATCTTTTAATGCCCGCCACGTTCATAAAATTATAACTGTTGAACATATAGAATAAAATTTCCGAATGGATTTTAGAGGATTATTTTTAAACGATTGTGTACAATAAATCTCATAAAATGTGACGTCCAAAATACTATTTCTTTACAGTTATATCTCAGTCCGTTGAGATATGGGGTATTAGCTGTTTTTATGCGAATCAAAAATTGTAGACAACAACCAACCCAAGGTATATTTTAGGGCATGCAGAATAGTGAGTCCTAATTAAAAACTACTAAATGTGAACATAGGCCAAAGTCATTCTATCGTCAACCTTTGTTGTGTACACATCTACTGTGGACTAATGAAAGTAAAAATAAAAAAATAAAATAAAATATTTTCAAATCATTAAAAGATAAAGTTATAATATTAAAAAGAATAAGAGTTCTAAATTGGATAGCTAAATTTATAGCTCAACAATTATTAAAGTGGTTTAAAGTGCTATACAGATAATTAATTATTACTAACTATATTAATTATTATAGTGTCTAATTTAATTTAATTTTGTCTGTCGGTAATCCATCATCTTTATAGTGTAAGAGTTCATAGATTCAACTGATCTGGCATCCGACTTCGAGTTTGCTGACCACGATAATGTTGGTTGCAACTCGGACACACCGTCGGGTACGGAAAGTTTACTGCTGAATTCGGATGGCGATGGTATCTTAACGGAGCCGAGCCATCGCACTACATCTAGACGTCTAGGCAAACGTAGTCGCCAGCGTCTGCAAAAAAGACTGTCTGGGCTTGCACTAGGCACAATCACGGAGCAGCCCAGCACTTCCGCTGGCACTCCCAAAAGAGTGCGTACCATAACCGGTACCACTCCAGAAATGGCGACTAAAAAGCCTCGCTCGTATGCGCAGACCGTCGAGAAGAAATTGGGTGTTTTCGGCCTCGAACTTAGTCGTCGAGATCTCGGCTAAATCGTCAGGGTTTGTACCGCAGATGCTTGGGTGCTATCTTTCGGATGATGTCTTCATTTGCAGGTGCAACAATGACGAGACCTACAAGAAGTTTTATGAGATAATCTCCAAAATGAAAGATGTTTGGAGTGGTTGTCAACTATCGGTTGGCGACCCCCCAAAACCACTTCTTTTACTAGCTTGGATTCCTGGTCCGCCTGAGGATCCATGTGTAGTAACTACCAACATCAAGCTGATGAATCCAGCTATTGCAATTGAAGGATGGAAGGTTGTCCGATGCAAACGTGAGGCAAATCGACAATCGATTGTTTTCCGGGTTGACCAGAAATCTTTAGAGAGTATATCTGGTTCCGGTTTGTTGTTGCAGTACGTTCTGGAGAGGATCTCATTCAAGATTATCTCTGGTCCGTAGACAACTTTTATTCTTCTTTTTGCTCGATTCTACAATGTCGTCCATGCTTAGAGTAAAACAGATCAACTTGCAACACAGTAAGTCTGCTTCTTTTGAGTTAAGGAAATTGCTTTCTGTAATGCATACAGATTTTTGTCTAATCTAGGAACCGTATCTTCTTGATAATGTTGTCTCTGGATTGAACTTATTTAATGGCAGAATCTTCTGTAAAAATTCTGTCAATAAAGCTCGAGCGTGCATTTCTATTGGCAATAATATCAAAGCACTTCTTATTCACGAGTGTAGCTCGGCCGATTTTACGGCTGTTCTTATTACTCTGGTACCCGCTAATTCCTGCTCTAAACTGGTCATCGCCTCAGTTTATTTGCCGTATGACTCTTCTTCACCTCCTTCCTCTGAGGAACTCACTAATCTTGTGACATGGTGTACGAATAAGGATACCCCTTTGGTGATCGGTTGTGATGCTAATGCTCATCACTCGATCTGGGGTAGTACGAACATTAATCACCTTTTTGGAACTCTGACCTTAAAAAATTAAGGAAATCTACTAGGAAACTGAAGAACAAAGAAAAAAAGTCTAAGCAACAGATTGACTGGGATAACTTTTTGTTAGCTCAAAAGGAATATAAAAGAAGTCTCAGATCCGCTCAAAAAGCCGCGTGGTTGACCTTCTGCGAGGAAATCAACAGTCTTTCTGCTGTCGCTGGACTCAATAAAGCTTTAGCTAAGAACAGTACGTGTAAACTGGATTCTCTTCGTCTACCGGACGGACAGCTTACCTACTCCAACTAGGAAATTGGTGAGCTACTCCTTTCGGCTCATTTTCCTGGTTGTGATATCGTCAACTCGGATGATTTTGCTGCCGATCTCACTAGGACGTCTGTTGCAAGTCCCGATTGGAGTTTGGCTTACAGGCTGATCAATCATGATGTCTTGCGATGGAGCCTATTTTCTATAAGGAGTTTCTTGTGGGTAGTTTCCTGGATTTTGCGGGAGCTTTCGATAGCACTTCGTTTGCTACGATCACTACTGCCTGTACCAATTTTGGTATTGACCGCAGCATTATCCTATGGATTGAATCCATGCTTAAGTCTCGCACTGTGGAGGCGGAGCTGGATGGGGTGTTGGTTTCTGTTAAGGTCACCAAAGGTTGTCTTCAGGGAGATGTGCTCTCACCTCTGCTGTGGCTTTTGGTCATTGACGAATTGCTTGTGAAGCTGCAGCAAACTGGCAACATTGCACAGAGCTACGCTGATGATCTTGTTCTGACAGTCTGAGGCAAACATCTCAGTGTTTTATCCAACCTAACTCAGCATGGTTTAACTATTGTGGAGGCATGGTGTGTTGAGAAGGGTCTTCACAGCAACCCTTCTAAAACTGATTCAATTGTCTTTACAAGGAAGAGGAATACTCTTGAATTTTCTGTTCCCTCCCATTTTGGGAGAACGATCACAAAATGTGACCACGTCAAGCACCTTGGTGTTGTCATGGATAGTAAACTTTCCTGGAAGAATCATCTGGACTACAAGCATCAAAAAGCTACTGCCATTTTTGGCAATGTAGAAGAGCCTTTGGGAAATCCTGGGGCTTAAGCCCTAGAATGCTTTCTTTTATCTATAAATCACTGGTCCTACCGCTACTATCGTATGCCTCTATTGTGTGGTGGCCAGTAGTTGACCTGAGGGCTTCTGTAGCCAAGCTTAATGGTCTACAAAATCTTGCTTGCAGATCAAGATCTTGGGGCTATGTCCTCAACTCCACTTCTTGCTATGGAATCCATTCTTTCCTTGCCTCAGTTACGCACCTTTATTCTAGGAACACCCTGTTCTGAAACTTATTGTCTGAGGTGCATTGGAATCTCATCGGTTCTATCGTGGAACATCGACAAATTTTTAATAATTATTCTTCATGTTTACCAGAAATCGATATGGTTAATGACACACTACTACCCGAATTCCATTTCTCAAATCTTTTCTCGGTGGCTTATCCCTCGAGAGATTTGTGGAGCTTGCAGGTTTTTCTTAATAAATTAGATGAGTCCATTGTCTTTTATTCTGATGACTCTCGTTCTAACCTCAGTGCAGGCTTTGGAATCTACTGTCCTGGGACGGATCTGAGACTTTGCGGTAGTCTTGGTTCGCATTGTACTGTTTTTCAGGCGGAACTAATAGCGCTGACACGTAGTGTTATGGAGGCTTTGAATTTTGCTGTTAAAAACAAAAGTATTCTACTATGTACAGATAGTAAAGCTGTGCTTAACTCTTTAAGAAATCCCTTGACTGTTTCTAAACTCGGAATGAACCAGCTGCTCCTATATCTTTCAACTACGGGAAGAAAGTTATTAAGGATTACGCTTTGAAAGACTTAAGGTCTCAGTGGCTTGTGACTTTTGGTTGTCGTAAGGCGAAGTACTTCATTGTGGAGCCCAATTTGAGGTCCACGAAGTATGCTTTATCTTTAAAAAGCCAGTTAAGAATCTTGGTAGCGATTCTTACGGGACATGGCCGTTTTAAAGATCATCTACATCGTATATGTTTAGCTCATGATGTTATTTGCGAGGACTGCCTTGAGGAGGATGACGACTCCCTCCACTTCATGAGCAGTTGTACTGCGTTCAGTTCTATACGAGTTCGGGTATTCAACTTTAGGTCTTTAAATTTAGATCAGTTGTCCTCTCTGCGCCTTGGTCTAAACTGCACCATGGGCCTTTGTGGCATTGAGTGCGAAATCCTCGTGGGTTCCAGCCAATTTTAATAATAATAATAATAGGTCAAAGTAACAAAAGTTACACTGTTAAAATTCGTTATAATTCCAATTGGAATTTTACACCGTCGATCCCAGAGATTTTCACGGGCATTCGTCTAAATTTTCAGATAACTTACACCAACTATAATCTGTGTGGTCGAACAAATTCAATTCCGATGCACTTCAACATTTTACAAAATTTAGAAAGAGTGTTACAGAATTTTTTTTGGACAAAGGCATTATGGACTATAAATTAACAAATCTCCTATCAATGTAATTTGCGATACGATCCTCCTGTATTAAAAAACAACAACCTGGAGACTTGTGCTGACGACACAGCGAATTTAGCAATTTAAAAAAACAATAAAGAATCAACTATGGAAAGATGGCTGGTAGGAAGAAATTTTATTCTACCAATATACACCATGCTTCTATACTCTATATTATATACAGGTATTGAAGCCAATTTGGACTAATGGTGTTACTCTGTGATGTGAGCAACTTAAATATCCACCAAATATTGCAGAACAACAAAAACATGAAGAATATTGTTTTATATGTCAGTATAGGTAATATATTCCCAACATATTTACCGCATCTAAGTCCCTTAAACTTTTTTTTTCTGCGACATGTCATATCGTGGGTGGTCGATAGTAAAGATGTTCAAATTTTTTTCAAATATATCCAACTCACATTTATTTGCTTCCCAATGATTGGTTCAGAACCAACATCCGACACATGAATTTTTAATCGAATTCGGCCACAATTTACTTTTTTTATATAAACTCAACCAGCTGCAACACTTAAAATTATTCAGAATCAATTCTTAAAATTCAGTATAATTTGCTTTCCTAGTAAAAAAGATATTGTGCCATCGATTGATGGACGTCTAATTTTGAAAATATTTCATTAATTAATTGTAAACTCAAATCTGTTCATGAAGAAACTCGTGAACTCAAATTCTTCTAAACAATTTATTGATTAAGAATAATATTATTGGGTTTGAGGTCCTATGCACAAGAATTACCAACAGCTCTTCTGTATTTTCAAAATACAGATATAATTCATAATATAAGCTGCTTTACGTAGTCTGACCTATAGTAAACACTCTCATAAAGAGAGACGGTGTGGATTAGTAAAACTTTTCCTACTAGTAAAGACTACTAAATCAGTCAAGAATGACCGAGTGACTCTGTTTCAAGATACCATATAATCACAAAACTAAAAACTAGAACAGATATGAAAAACCAGAATCTCATGATCAATCAACAATTTTTTTACTTTTTTTATTAAATTTGTTTTCTACTTGTTCTGTGACCCAAGATTTTTGCAAGTTCCGATTTAAATGGTACATTGTATAGCTTCATGCCAATCCGACATATCGTTCGGTCCATGAATTCTGTACTTGTAACAGAAGGTCAGAGATTTTTATCATTATCCTGGTCGAAATCAAGGATTAGTATACCTCCCTATTAGTAAATTTCTCTAATGGGATTCGTATACTTCCCGATTTAAAAAGTACGCTAAAATCCTCCTAGTTAACTTTTGAAATTCGAATATTGGAAAAATTGGAGGAATGCTCCAAAATTCAAAAAAGATTTTCATGAGCAATTCGAATTTTTTATTTTATCTACAGAATCGTATATGTGAAATTCGGTTACGAACTATGTCGAATTTTAAAATTTAATTAAGAAATTTAACAACTATACTGTTCAATCACGGGTTTGAACAAGAGTTCACTATGGGATATTCATGGTATTCAATATTTAGTTTGATTACATCAATTTCTTCAAATCCATCCGTCTCGCATCAATGTTAGGTATAGTCTGTTGTCGGTTGGCATCATCCGGCTCGAAGGACCATGTTAAATCTCACGTTAATGTCCAAGTTGTAGATTTGGACTAGTGTACCTAGATTTAAATAGTAGTTTAATTGTTAGATTACCTCGGATGGGGTCTAATATTTAAAATGAAAATAATTTAACCACTCAACACACAGCACCAAGGTTAGGCTGTTCTAATTTTAATTATTAGACCCCACTCGAGGTAATCTAATAATTGATCTATTTAAATCTACACTATAGGCCAAATTTACGACTTGGACATTAACGTGAGATTTAACAAGGTCTTTTGAGCCGGATGATGTGCCGGATGAAGAACCATGCTCTATCGTTGGCATGATCCTTCAAAATTAAAATCAATTTAACATCGGATACATGCTGAGGCTATACACTTAACATTCATCCCGCGAGCCAACCAACAACACACTATACCTAACAGTGATGCGAGACGGGTGGATTTGAAGAAAATGATGTAATCAAACTAAAGATCGAAAGGCGAGAATAATACAAACGATTCTAGAATCTCGAACCCCGCGTTCATGACAAATAGTTACTGGATAAAAGCACGGATTCACAAGGGCAAAAGCAATTACACCAAAGATGGTGAAAGCAGGAAGGCTCAGGAGACAAAAAAACTATCTCAAACCATTTGAAAGGAATTCATCGACACCGAATCAGATATGATGTAACGAAAGTCCTTTAGGGTGTGAATGGCTCTTGAATGAAATGCATTCAATCACTGAAGAACCCGGGCTGTTAACAGATAATCTTCATTCAGGGACTTTGGAGCGGTCATATTTTAACCGGCTAGAGCTCAGGGATTGGGGTGGGGTTTTCCAAAGTGTAAATAAATCTTGCTAGACCGCGAAGGACATAGGAAGAAGTTAAAGGAGTTTTGATCAAACAGGAGTGGAATAAGGCAGAATCTACTCACCTAGTTACTCAAGAGCTGAGAACTATACCAACCTTATCATTCGATAAGCGTATTTATCTCATCCTGAAAAGCTAAATATAGCGAAAAGAGAAACTGAAGTGAAAATCCATAAATTAAATAAAAGAGAAACAATTAAGTTCCCGTACTTACAGAAATACAGTAACTTTATTAGAGAAAATAAATTCAAAAAAAAAATATAAAAAAAATTTTTTAACAATGACTTTAATAATAATAAACAGTTTTAAAGGCCATTACTGGCCTATTACTGAGTCAACCATCTGGCTCCAACGGTTTCGATCCTGAGTGTGGTCTTCGTACTGTCTAAGATAATCTGAAGAGGCCAAGTCGTTCTCTACATCGTAGAGCCATCGTCGCCTGCAACGACCTCTGCATATGGTGGCTCTCCTTTCAGACATCGCTGCACAATTCGTTCCGGATCAGCACGCAGAACGTGACCGAGCCAGCGTACTCGCTGAGATTATACATGATCCTGATATCGTTTTTTTTTATCTTTATTTATCAGACCTTCACAGTCGAAACGTATCATGCGTTTCGCTGTGTTCCCTGACTTGTACGAAAACTTCCATCGTAGCTTTGCAGCGACCAAATGATGATCACTGCCTACGTATTTGGTTGCTGACCGATTACTACCTGCACCATCCGAGCCCGTCCTTTAGAAACTAACACATGGTCAATTTGGATACGGGAAGTTCCGCGAGCATGTGTCCATGTGTCTAGATATATGTACATATCTGTTTATGAGGAAAGAACGTGCTTGCTACTTTAAGATCATGAGCAATTGCAAAGTAAATCATTCTCTCACCATTACCGGTCGCAGTTTCGTGTCGGGAGTACGGACCTATGTTTTCACACAATCAGTCGGTTTGATTTCTGCCAGCTCTAGCATTAAAGTCCCCAATTACCATTCTAACATCGTGTTCGGGTATAGAGCCCATCAGATCGTCCAAGTCATTGTAAAATGAGTCTTTATCTTGGAGCTGGCTGACTTCTGTGGCGCATGTACACAAATTATCGACATGTTGGCTAACTTCATGCGCGTAAGCGAAGCTTACACAATCGGTTATTGACTGCTTGGAAATCCAAAACAGCCTTCTTTACCTGCGGCCCAAGAAGAAATCCAGCTCCAAGATTTCCGAGGTCATCTCCACTGTATAGAGCAACGTATAGCCCTGGGACACATGGTCTCCACTTTTAGGCCAGCGAGTTTCTTGAAGAGCAACGAGTTCAGCCGATACTCTTTCATACACGTGATAGGCCCTCTAACGCTCCTGGTTTTCTAAGTGATTGCATGTTCCACGTGCCCATCCTAGATGGCGGGGGTCCGGTGTTTTTTGTCAGTATCCATTTTTCTTTTTGTTGACTTTGTAGAACTTCCAGATAATGTTGAATTAAAAATAAAGTTGACGATTTTTGACAAATTTTTGAAAATTATTTCGATTTATCAAAATATATTACAAGATGCAGATTTGTCAGTGATGGTGGGAATTTAAACTTATTCAAAGCTAAGATTATTACTGTATGAGCGGCCTACCTAAATAATATGCCTTAATGGCATTTGCATTCGTATTAAGAACATATGGGCAATAATAAATAGTTAGAGAATTGTTGGTGTAGATTTTTGAATCAGTTTTATTGTCCTAAATAAACCTTCTCAATCTGAATACTTATCCAGATGTTAACTATATGGTGTCGAACAATGCCCGACAGCAGCAAATAATACAATTTGTTGGTGAGTTTTTAGATCTGCAGTGTGACCGAAAAAATTTAAATATAAAAAGTGAAACCACTGACGACACAAATGCAAATTTTATTTCTTAGAAAACTTGAATTATTTATGTATTGAATATGCAAACATTGCGTTACGATAAGTAAATTCCACGAACTCAAAAATCGACCAATCGTCCCATTTTCCTGGAAAGGATTTTTAAAGTTTTTTTTTTTTTTTTTATTAAATCTACGGACAAAATCTAAATAAGGAAATACTAAATGAATAAATTACCTATATTTGAACCCGTATACTGTCTACTTTAAAAGCTCTGCCAATATTTTGTTTTTGTGTTCGTCATAAAATCAAATCAAAGTATGTTGATTTATTTGGTTCATGCTCTTAAATCATTTCAGTAAAAAACGTATACATACCTATTGGTATTTCAGATACAAGTTTAACATTTGAGCTTTTGGATGATATGAAAGTGAAAATATGAAAACTGTAAAACAAAACAAAAATAAACGAGGAAAACCCAAAAACAATGGTAAACTGTTCCATATACACATTCATACATACATACATACATTTTCATTATGATTAATGATTTGTGTTTTAATGTTGTGTATAGTCGTATTGTTTTCATGTTAAAAAGCTTTATGTATTGTTATTGTGTATATATAATATATTATGTACATAATAACAAAGCTTTTTATTTATTCGTCTATTTATGTAATTATTTTTAATGATGTGATCTTTGAGCTTTTTGTACACACATCTTCACATGTATTATATAGGGATATTCTGAGATGATTTATAATATTTTTATTAGATTTCTGTTAGTTTATTTTATGGTTTTTCCACTTTTCCATGTGCAAGACATGAAATTTATTCCTTTAACAAACCAATCTCACACTCCACCACCATCCACCCATTATACACATTTTATTACATAAGAAAGTTTTTTTTTTTTTTTTTTTTTGAATACAAAACCACAAATGATTTTAACTATCTCGCGTAGTTTAGCAATAGATATTCTCGTATACAGTACATACAGTGTATATGTGAAAAGAAACTGTTACGGCGATGATGAAATGGGAAAATCGAAACGAAATTCA
This sequence comes from Tipula unca, assembly GCA_951394425.1. Classification (NCBI taxonomy): domain Eukaryota; kingdom Metazoa; phylum Arthropoda; class Insecta; order Diptera; family Tipulidae; genus Tipula; species Tipula unca. Next base: position 129,334,949 of record OX596381.1, on the reverse strand, counting down.
TTATAATTCATATCACATTTTAAATACATATACATTCTTCAATAGATCAATAAAAGCTTTGTGGGTGTGTGCGTATAAAGAAGGTTTTTCATATTAAATTATATGAAATATGTACAACAGCTTAAAGGTACTATTACATGGTCTTATGTAAACAAAATTTCACTTCAGGTGAGATTTCACTTAAATGCATCACTCAATCTGTCCAGAGCGTGTTTCATATTTGTGACAATATGACCAGGGAGACAAGATAGTGAATGACCAAAAATTCATGTTAGCAACAAGACATTTAACAGATGAATTATCTGTAGGCCAAACAAACCATTTTATGTGATGATTTTTATGTGTTGATGACTTGAATCATATTTAACTAAAATAATAATTATCGATGTTTGGTAGGTTATGTTTTTCTTTCAAATGAATTTTATCATTAAGTCTTAAATAGTTTAGGAATGGATCAAGATTATAATAGAATTGATAATCATTTTGATTTATCTAAACATACGTTGAGCATTCTTACGAAGAAAAAATCACAGCTATTTCCTTTGATCCATATTTGAGGGTGTATGACGATCAAAGCCAGAAAATATGACGTTTTTTTCAAATCTACCAACATTTGGTTGACAAAAAGTTGTATTATACTTCAAAGGAACTGAAAGCTTTAAAGGCACTGGAGTCTTATAAACTATATAAATGTGGGTGGGTCAAATGTATGGCAGTGAAATGAATTGTGAACGAATTTATTGTGATTGGAAAGATATCATTAATAAGGAATAAGCACATTAATACATTTTAATTTTAAACAGGTTCATCACACCCAGTCATTGAATTTGCCAACGCTCAAGGTGTGGATTCATATAGATAACTCCGGTGCAATTAATACTACACGCTGTACCTGTGTTTTGGGCTTATAAGAATGCTGCACATCGGAGCTGTTTTGTTTGGGTTACAGGCAATATACATACATATTCTAGATAACTAAACTGTAAGTATTTTTTGGATTGCGTTTTCTATATGGATAAATTCCTTATTTGGCCACTGATAAAAAATCATTATGGGTTGTAACATCCTGCAAATTGTCGGTACAATTGTGTAATGAAAATATTATATTTATTCAACTGCTACAAAACATAAACTATCACTGGAAAAATCAACAATCCAAGAAAATAAATCTTGTACACAGTTGAAAATGAAAATATGACATTGCCAAGGTTAGTGGATACATTTTCTTACCACAACTTTATTATTATCGAAATCTGTTTTTTTGACGATTTTAAAGTCACCTTCATTCTATGGCCAACACCAGATGCGGTTTGCAGCTGCAGTTGCTGTGGGCGGTTTCCCAATAAGTGAAGTGTCCCTATCTATTAAAAGATGGAAATGTTGATGTGGAAATCCGATTTCTAGTCACTAAAATTATGATCTAAAATGCAACACGACTCGAATACAAATTTAACACTACATCGTCAGGTTTGGTGATACTTATTATTGGAAAATGTGTTGGCCCGAGCTAAATAATTTCCTAAAAAGTATTACAAAATTAATATCTAATTAATCAATAAAGCTTACGTATAGTAGTTATAACATGTATACAGGGTGGCTGAGACCAAATGTTACTAACTTCACGCTGCTGTCATTTGTGTAGTTGTCATCAAAAGAAATGATACGAAAGGTGAAGAAACGAATCCAACGAATCCTCGTCAAAGTGCCAATCAATTAGCCGCACGTCTACATGTTTCACGATACAGCATTCAAACCATATTGAAAAATGAACTACACTTGAAGCCCTACAAGATACAAAAAGTTCAAGATCTTACGGAGGCACAAAAAAAAGTTAGGCTTGAAAGAACACGAGCATTGAAGGCCTTGGCCGAACGTGATGAGATTCCAAAAATTGTCTTTTCTGATGAGAAAATTTTCACCATTCAACAGTATGTGCGAATAAACAAAATGATCGTGTTTGGTTATATAATAAATACTTGGCTTTTCACTAAATATTTTAAAGCAATCTAGAATGAAAACTGGATTCATTCCAAATTTATTATTTAAATGGCTTCGGAATATTTATTTTTGAAGCCTCGGTAATCTGGCCACAACACGAACAGCCGATTTTATCTGATTTGAATATTTGACGAAGCATTAAGCAGGATCTCCCGGAAATGGCCGGGCCTCACCGAACACCCGTTTACATATAACACAAAGTGGATTTGAATAGGTTCAGTTAGTATGATAGAAATTGACTCGGTTACAAACACCTGGTATAGCCAATAGTTAGTAACACAGGACGATACAGTTCCAATCTACTTTTATAATTTTTTCCAGCATCACTGGGCTCTGAAATAAAACGTATTAGTTTGCTGGATCAGACTTATGAGATACTCCTGAAAATACAACTCAAGTAAGTTAGATTTATTTTATTCTGTATAGGTATTGGGTGTGTTTTAATAGGGGATAGAGCGTTGACCGTTTATAACCAATTAACCATTGGTTTATATTCCAGCGTTGCAACTATGTAGAAACCATCAACTGTCTCTATAGGTTACCTCCTCGCGGTAGCACCTGGGCGACCTTTGTTTTGCATGACTAATGTATCACAACGGCTGAACTTCTAGAGGCGAGTGTAATAACACTCAGAGATGGGCGTTTACGCGTCATCTATTATTTTCTACATTGCCGTGTCGGTAACTCGTAGATAACGTCAACAACGTAGACAACGTCGATAATGTAGGCAAAAGAGCGAAATTTAAAACTAATCGTGCTCAAATATCATGAATCTACTTCAGCGTCATGTTTATCCATTACAAAATTATTAAATTGACCCAAAACAACGATATATAGCGTTATATAGAGTGGGGCCATCTTTATAACGGTGGAACTGTATAGAACAGCTCGCAGAAAAATTTAGTGGATGTATTTTGATGGGTGACGAACGTACATGAAATTGGTTTTGAAACAATTAATTAGGTAAAAAATTGCTGACGACACTGTTATTATGACAATAGACGAATCTCAACAAAGGGCAGTGGAAAATTTTCAACGAGCAATGAACAACGTTACTACAACGGTTAATGAGCTTAAATCAACCCATGTGACATTTACGCTACGACCCAAAAAAATCAACCACCACATATACTTCAACGGAGTGCAAATGCCGTAAGCAGAATCGGCCAAATACCTTGGGCTGCATCTAGACTCCAGGCTAAACTGGAAACATCACGTGAGACACAAAGCTGAACAGATACGATTAAAACAGCGTCAAATGTACTGGTTAATTGGGCATCATTCCAAAATGAACCTGTATTGAAAGACTAATTTACCAGACCAATATGGAAGTATGGTGCGCAACTATGGGGTTGTACTCATAAATCCAATAGAGATATTATTCAACGGAGCCAAAACAAATATCTTCGAATGGTCACCAACGCTTACCGATTTGTGACTAACAGGGAAATACACAATGATTTACAAATACAATTGATAGATGATGTCATCCGCGAATGTGCCATCAAACATGAAAAGAGGGTTCTCATTCACACCAACGTTGAGGCCGTACAACTTCTGGATAGTACAAACGAAGTAAGGCGGCTCAAACGAACCAAACCACATGAGCTAACCGAATGAATATCATACGTCAGGGAAACAGAGGTGCAGCAAACCCACACAAGTTTATCCTTATCTCATAAGTACTAATGTCAACCTTACTAATGAATTAAATGAATTAATAATGTTTAAGATTGTAGTAGCCATACCAATAAAGGTGTTTAAAAAAAAAATATATTCTGCATTCCAACATTTAAACTGGCAGAGATGCTGCAATTTAGTGGTTTTGCAGCACTAACAGTGGTTTTCATATTTTCCAATACAATTATAATTTTATAATTGGCCCCTCAAAGAATACTCTGAAGTTCTTATATTCTAAAAAAAATAATATATCTTTAACACCAAAATTGGTGACTGACTCTTTCGTGGCAACGGTTGATTAAACCAGCAATGCTAGCCATTACTTCAACTGCAATGACTCATACAATCATGACACAATACCATCCAACACCTTTTACCTCACAGTCTCACACCAAGATACACGTCAAACTATTAAAATACAATGTAAATGTAATATCGAAATAAGTAAAAGCTGATTGAATGCCACTGTAACATTACTCTCTTGTAAATTTATTTTACAATAAACTTTATTTATTATAAAAAAATTAATGATATAATTTAAATGACTTCATGTATCGATACAAATTAATAATGTTATACACAACAGGGGGCGATACCATAAGGGAAATGACTGCAGAACTGACATGATTTCCCCTATAGTACTACAAGTTATTTGCGCCAAATTGACACGATTTCCCTTATAGATGGGAAATGACTGTAGATTTCCATAGTAAGGTCACGTGACTTCATGTATCGATACAAATTAATCATGTTATACTCAACAGGTGCCGCACCAAAAACTGCGATAACTTGATACGCCAAATTGATACGATTTCCCTTATACATAGTACCACAAGTCATTTTGTGTCAATCATCAATATTTCCATAACGAAATATGGTGGGGTGGTGAATAAAATAAATAAATACGCATTTATAGCTTTTTTTTTTAATTATAGCTTTTCCAGATTAAATTGAACTTTTTCCAAGTTAAACGCAACGTTTTCCAAAAAATACGAAACAATTTCCAAATTAAACGGAACTTTTTCCAAATTAAATTATACTATTTCCAAACAGATTACACTTTTTCCAAATTCACTGAAAGTTTTTCCATTTGAAATTAAATTTTTTACAAACAGAATTAAACTAGAAATAAATTAAACCTTTTAAAATTGAAATGAATAATTTTCCATTTCAAATTAACGTTTTTCCAAGTGAAATTAAACTTTCATAAAATTGCATTTTTTTAAATCTGCCAAGGTTTGTCGATTGAGATATTAAATATTCCGGTTTTAATTATTTAATTTTTTTAATTATTTTTTTAATTATTTTAATAGAATCCGTTGGTAAGATTACGATAGAATTTTTTTGGTTTGCTCAATAGAATCGAGAAAAACTTATTTTCTTCGATGAATGTGTGTATAACCTATACATTTACGACGGAGTCACGCGCGATAAAAGCGAGGAATAAAAGCTGTGGTAAAAGGTTCCATCTATTAGAGGTCGAAATACAACAATTATATATATGCGTCATTAACGACCACGGCGTCATTATAACACTATAAAATAATTTCTAATAACACTTGCAATTCCAGTAAGTTTTGTATATTTTTCCAGGAATTGAATCAAAAATGGTGTAACGATAAAATGGCGTACTTTCTTTTAGGCGTAAAAATGTCGTTTGGTCGGAATCATAGGAAATTTAAAAAAATTAGTTCCTTCATCTAGATCGCCCCGCATGGAGCAATTCACAACACAACACTTTAATGTCATTATATTTAATTAGTGAACATGAAACGATTTCAAAGAAACTTATAATAAAAATTGAACAAAAACGAGAGAAACATTATGTGATTACACGTTTGTTTGGCCTACAGATAATTTTGACGTTTAAATTTGACAGATAAGGAAAAAAGGTCAAAACAAAAAATGTATTTAACCTTATGGGCTGGCCATGCAATAATGTTTCTCAAAATTCGTTCCGTCTAGTGCTGGGATGTTCTATTATCACATTTTCGTTAATCGATAGACATTTGTGTCTCTTTTTTCACGAATAACATTGTTTTCTATTTCGTAATCAATTCCGCAATTTCTATAGTGATCATAGCCTACTCGATTCTATTTCTATAAATTCATTCGATAAAATATCACCAAAATTTTTATTTTCGATGGCAAGTGAAAAGAGGAAAAAGAGATAGTTTGCAAATTTATTCTAACAAGCTGAGATCGCAATAGAAAAAACTTAATTCAAAAAACGCAATGGAGCATAATTTTGTTCGTGAAAAACGAGACACAAACATCTATCGAATATCGAAAATGTGATGTTAGAACATTCCAACACTAATAATTAATATTTGAAGACCATATGCAATTAACAGCTTTGCAGGCAGTGTTTAGATGAATGCTCTAAATTCTCTTCCAAAATCATCTATAGATAGATACTTTCATTTGTCTTAAGTTATGACTTAAGTCGACAACAGTTTAATCATTACAACAATTTTAATGCGTTTGCCCCACACAAGGATGTGGTGAAAATTTGAGACAAAAGATAGATTACAAAATCATCATATAGCAAGATTGAATTGAGATTTTTCATTTCTAATTTTATTTTTTTTTATCGAAGTTCTTCACATTTTTGTTTTTTTTATCGAAGCTTTTTTAAGCTTTTTTTTACTTTTATTATTATTATTTTAAGGCGAAGAAGACGAAATAATATATAAAATAGGGATTTTCATACAATTTTCTCCATTATTTTCGTTGTCGATTATTATTGTTATTGCTGTGCTATGCTGATGGTATTGTTGGCATTTTTTCTGGTTTGTTGTAATTCGAGATAAATTGATGATGAAAACAAACAACAAAAAAATGAGAAAAATTGATGGAAAATTGTAATAATCCATTTTTTTGTTGTGATCGCTTGAGTGAGGAGGAGAAAAAAATTGAAAATCTTTATTTTTCGTTTGGTTTAATGTAATTTGTTTTTTTTTTTTCCAAACTTTATCGATTTAAATTTTATTGTTAATTTCCACACAAAAAAAAAATTAAACTAAAAAGGATGCGGCATCTCTAAACCAGAAACAGATTCGTTTATAATTTTTTCAGAAAAATGAAAAGGATTTACCCATAGGAATATATTGTTACATAATATACCGTATATAGTTTTGAAAGAGGATTTCTCTGCTTTTGCGATATACGAGAGATGTGTATAGAATGTAATCGTATATACACAATATTTAAAGGCAATAGATCTATAAATTAAAGTTTTTGAAAGCCTTTAAATTACGCAATACACTTTTTATTCCATAGCTATATAGCAATAACCTCGTCCTATTACAGTTCATCGTACCCAAACCACAATTTGATATATTTGGTTATTTATTTATGTATCTATCGAAATATTCAGTTGAGAGTAATAATTTTCGTTCGGTTATATTTAAATAAAACTTTTAATTGTTTGTAATAAGAGATAGTATTAGGGGACGCTCATAAAATAAAATAAAAAATAGAATTGTTGCTTATTTTCATTCGAGGGTAATGAAGTTGTCTGCGGGGAATTCTTTTTATTATGCGCTCAGTAATCCAAACTTAAGATTCCCAAAAATAGCAGTCGAATATTATGTAAGTATATACACATATATATATATACATATTATATATAATATAATTGTATGAAATTATCTGACAACTCAAATAAAAACAACCCAACGTTTAAAAATATAAGAGAAACGAAGAAAATTTGATATCATTTTAAGAATACACTTAAAAAAGGATTTAACGTTATCTGTAACCAATTCTCACCACATTTTCGACATCACAAAATAAAACTAAAGAAGAAAAACAATCAAAATTCGTTCAATGTTTGCATGTTTGTTTCACACTGTGCTATTTTCAGTATATTTACCGTCAATGCCTTTAAACACCGCGCACCCTACCCTACAAGTCACGAAACGAAATAAAAAACTCCAGTATCGTCTTACACATACAAATTTAAAAGTGACAAATCGTTTTGATAACAACACTAACGGCAACACCCATACACGCACACACACACACACACATACACACAAAGTGAAGAAAAGACAACGAATTTGTGAAAATACTCTGGAAGTGTATATCCGCTCAAATAAATTGGAAAATTTATTTTACTTGAAATGAAAATGGAAAAACTTTAAGTGAAATAGTCGTCGTAATAATAAAAATAATAGTAGTAATCATAATCATAATAATAATATAACGTTAATAAAGTTTTGATTTTATTACAAATCATTCGTTTCGGATTTTGGTGGTGCTGGTGGTGAGGTGGCAGTGGCAGCCAACCGATAAAGTCATCTTTTTATATCGAACAATTTTTTCTATATGTTTCGCAAAAACAAAAGCACAAAGTTGAGCTTTTATTGACCAAGTAATTTTTGTTACCCAATGCCACTTCAGCTTTATTGTCATGAAGAAAAAAAAAAAAATTCTATAAAAAAAATAAATTAGAGAACAAAATTAAGAAGAAAAATTATGATTGAAATGAAAAGTTTTTTTTTTTTACCAAGAAAATATTTTTCAAACTTTTGGTTTTCTCCATTCCTATTTTTGTCTATATACATATCATAAATAAAGAAAATAAAAGCACACAAAGAATATACTTATGTACGTATATACACATAGAGAAGTTAACTTTTAAGTTTTGTTTGGATAATAGAACTTTGAATAGATTTCATATAATATTTATTGCAGAAGAAACTACTTTTAATAATAATTTTATTGGTAGCAATAAAAAATTATCGAAAACTTTAATTTGATTAAGTTGACATCACAGTGATGTCTTTATAAATTTTGAGAAACAGGACAGCACCAATGTCCTATAAAGCAACATAATAAATTATTATAGTTCAACACTTCAAAATGCATTAAATTGCAAAGCACTAGCACACCAAAAAATTGAAAAGTTTGCTAAATAGCAAAATGACGAAAGCTCACTTAAAACTTTATTTAGGATGATACATCATTTTTTACTAACCGAACGGCTTATTAAAAATGATTGAAATTTGACGAATTGTTTAAATTTTGGCTAAGTAAATCATTTAGAAATTTTAGTAATTTGTATAAAAGAGTTAAAGAAAATTATTGAAAGGTTAATTTAATGAGACTTCAACTAGAAAGTTTAAAAATTTAGTTATATCAGATAATTCAAAGAACATTTTTACTTTATGAATGATGTTGTTGAATAATTACGAAATTATTCAACCCGTTTTATGGAAGGGACATGATTGTTTAACATTCACTATTCAGTATTAAAATCGAGTCTAAAAAAAATTCTTTTTTTTTTTTGGTTTTTGTTTAATATTTTAAATAAACAATTATTACATTTAGACACCTGGACTAATGAGCAATTCTATTCAAACTTAATTTTTTTTTTTTAAATAAATACCAACACATACATACATTATTTAGAGATGCAAAAGGGATTTTTCATCTCCCGATTACGATCGGTGATTAAATTGAAAAAAAAAAAACATCTATGACCCTCTATTGGAATGTAGAACTGATGGGCCGACCCATCTTCCATATCACTGTACAGGGTGACATGGAGGTATGCAATGCGCAGGTGGTATACTGTACCTAGTGTGAATGGGAAGAATGGGTTGAATGAATGTTAGTGTGAATGTGGGTATTTCACCGTGGGCCCATTAGTGGCATTGAGTCCTGGAGTAAAATTCACCCAATTTTAATTTAAATTTTAAAATTTAGCCTTTTTACTAATAACTTCTCTAAGAGTTTAGACATAACTGGTAATAACGATATTGGCCTGTAAGATCCAGTTTTGTGTGGTGGTTTCCCAGGTTTAGGAATCATAATTACTTCTGTAATTTTCCACAGGCTGGATACATATTTCAATCGAAAGCGGCATTTATAATATTGGTGAGCTTTAATAAAGATTTCCTTGGTAATTTTTGCTGTGATAAGGTCATAATCCGGCGCTTTTTTCGGATTCATATTTGTTTTTATCTCATACCTGACTTTTTTTGGTGTTGTTCGTTGGATTTCTTCACTTTACTGCACAACCTCTCCAGTTATTGTTTCGGCTTCCAATGATTGGTCATCATGTGGTTCAAATATTTTTTCCTTGTATTCAGCAAAAATTCGTCCTTTATCTTCATTATTTCTGGCTCATTTTTTATCTTCTGTTCTGATTGGAGGAATCTGCATTATTGGCCTTTTAATTCTTCTGGTTGCTCTCTAGAGAGAATAATCAGTACTAGTATCATTAGATAATTTTCTGAGGTAGTTACTGATAGATTCGTCTTTCAGATCTTTGATTTCCCTTTTAAGTAGCTGAGTCAGATTGTTTAGCTTAATTTTACCTTGAGGAGTTCTAGTTTGTTGCCATATTCTCCTTGCACTTCTTTGTTCTGCCAAGAGCTCTCTAATTTCTCTAGAGTAGTCGTTTCCCTTAATTTTCTTTTTAACTTCAGGGGCGTTTTCCCAAGCTGACTGCTGTATGTCACATATTTATTTATTTATTTATTTATCATATAAATGATTTAAGTTCATTCGAACTTATTCCATCAGTTAATATTTACAATGTGGACAATTTACATACAAATTTTTTCCATTTCATTATATAGTTTCATTAAATCTTATTTCTTAATGTGTGCAGCGATATAATATTCCTAATCTAAATACATATACTAAAGGAAAAATATTAATTAACATTTAAATACTTGAAAAATATGCTCTCCGAAACATAATTGGAGATTTAGAATTCCTGGTATTAACATTTAGAGAATTCCATATGCTAACTCCTCTCACGAAAAACGAAGAGTTCATCACTCTAGTCCTGTTTATAGCGGGTGTCAAGTGTTGATTACGATGGTTAGAGGAAATGATCAATTTATCAATAATATAAGTAGGCTGTTGATGCTTTAAAAATTTAAAAATGTATAGACATATCCGAAACTCGTAGAACTGCGCAAGAGTACAACCAAACAATGAACTAGCAAAATAAGAGATGTGATCATATTTTCTCAACCCATAGATATATCTCAAACAAGAATTGTAAATCATTTGAAGTTCATTGAAATACTTTCCCTTTAATTCAAAGAAAACTATATCTCCATAAAGAAAATGTGGAAGGATATACGATTTGACAAGTTGCAGTCTAAGTTTTGAATTAAAGCATCAATGTGATAATTCCAACATAGTGATTTATCAAAAGTCAATCCTAAATTATTCACGGAATCCGAGAAGTCAATTTCAATCCCTCGCACCACTATTTTTGGTATATGTAGTGTACTGCGAGTTGTGGAAGATATAATAATGCACTGCGTCTTCCCACTGTTGAGTTCCATTCTGTTGTTTAGTGACCACGTTGAAATCTGGTCAATATCCGAATTAATAGTTTCAATACTGTTGGAAATGTCCTTAGGTTTGCAAAATTTATAAATTTGTAAGTCATCCGCGAACAGATGATATTTACAACTATTGATAACTGTGGGAAGGTCATTTATATATATCATAAACAGGAAAGGACCTAGCACAGATCCTTGTGGAACACCACGTTGAGTACTGCAAAAGTTGGATACTTCTAAATTAATTTTAACCGATTGTGAACGACCTGACAGAAAGGACAGGATTAAGCGACAAGCCGATACTGTGAATTTGAAATTATGGTGAAGTTTACTAACCAAAATTGAATGATCAATTTTGTCAAAAGCTTTATTGAAATCGAGCAGAACCAGCGTGCACATATTGCCATTGTCAATAGCTCTACGAATGTCATCATTGATATGAAGTAATGCTGTGCTGGTACCATAATTGCGTCTATAGGCAGATTGGTACTTTGATAGAAGATTTTCCGATTCAACATAAGACAATATTTGTGACTGAATTATTCTTTCGAATACTTTAGACAAAGCCGGAAGTAGGCTGATAGGTCGAAAATCCGATAAAGATGTTGGAGTTTTCTTCTTGGAAATGGGCACTATCATAGAGTGCTTCCATAACGATGGGAAAATAGAAAACGTAATTAAACTATTAAACACATGCAATAAATAACAATCAATGCGGGGTAAAATTAGCTTTACAAACTTAATAGGTATTTCGTCAATACCAGTAGCATTGGATTTAATTGAGTTAAAAGCATCCATAAGACCAACTATATCAATATTGTTAAAACTAAAGTTACCCTCCAAAGAACTATGACCAATAAGTTCATCAAAAATAACTGGCTCCGCACTACCTGCACTGTTGTCCGAAAAATGATCATTAAAATCATTCGGTGAAAATTGGGCTGATGGTTTGACTTTCGATGATGAAAAAGCACCAACAGATTTTAAATTTTTCCAGAATACTCTAGCAGGTAGAGATGGATTTAAAATAACAGAAAAATATTTAATCTTGGCGCGCTTTATAATATTGGTAGTTCTGTTTCTGGTAGCAATGTATTCCTGGTACAGTACATCATTTTTGGTGCGCTTCCACCGCCGAAAAATAAAATTTCTAATATTAATCATCCGCCGAATCTCGTCATTAAACCAAGGTGGATGTTTTGATTTGATTGATACAGTTCTGATTGGAACAAATTCCTCGAATAAATTTTTCATTAATTGAGTGAGATATTCAACTTTTTCAGTGGGGTTATTAAGGGAATAAAGAATATTCCAATTTAAATGATCACATTTACCAAACATTTCTGATAACTTAATATTATTGAAGTCCCGAAATGAAAAAGTCGGATTAGTTCTCTTATGTTTAATATCATACGAAAAATAAAGAAAATCGTGATCACTAAATCCAACTGAGACCTGATTGAGAAAAATAATTTTGTCAGTATTTGAAATAACCCAATCTAACAAAGACGATGAATGTGTTGTGAAATGTGTTGGTTCGTTATTAATCGGTTTGAGGCAAAACTTATTTAGTAAGCTTTTTAATTTTTTAGTATTTGAATTAAGCACACTGAGGCCACAATTGAAATCCCCGCACACAATGATGTCATTATAGTTAACAGTATATTTCTCCATCATAATCTTGAGATCATCGCAGAATTGTTTGTTGGGTGGTTTGTAGACAACAACCAATAAAACTTTAGCAGAATCTAATAACAACTCAACGAAAGCTACTTCTAAATTTGGAGCGCAGTATTGGTGTAACAGATTGTACTTAATATCAGCTCTTAGGAAAACACAAATTCCGCCCCCATTCTTTCGAACATCAAGTTTTCGGTCGGATCGTATTACGCTGAATCCTGGAAGACTAATTGATACATCAGGAATGCCATCATGAAGCCAGGTCTCAACGAAGCAGAGTATATCAAGTTTCACTCCACAAATCAATTGTTTGATCTCATCAATCTTGTGAAGAATGCTTCTAGTATTGAAAAATGATATATTTAAACCATCATACCTATTAAGCGAAGACTTGAGAACCACATTATTCACCAGTGAGGAGGAAGCATATGAATTAATTCCCAATTGAATCATCTAACATCCCAGTATGTTTCGGAAAGGTTTAAGAAAATAAATAAAATAATATTAATTAATATGAGAAAAATGCAAAAAATTATAGATATAGGGAACTTATCGCTGCACAAAACATAGATATAAACACTAAAAACTAACCTAATAAAACTAAATAAATTCATGAAATTTGCAATAATTATTACATTATCAGTCTCAAAAAAAAAAATAAAAATAAAATTTTACAATGTATGGAATTTAAGATAATAAGAATTCAATAATTACGAGTAAAAAAAAAATAATAATAATAATAATAATAGTAATATGTAATCATAATATTAATATTAAAATAAAAATAATAAAAGTAAATAAATTCATTTTATAAAAATTCATGTTAAGTTAACTATATTAATACTAATACACATAAATAAACAACACATTCGGTGTTAGCCTTAACATAATTTCACATACAGTTTATCGTGTTTTGTGTATGAAAAATTCAAAATTGAAACAATGATTATATTACCAATACTTAGTTAATTCGAAGTGGTAGATGATGTTTTCGATCTTGTCACCCGTTGAGGTAGATCATGACTTATAATGACATCATTATCAACCATGCACGTTACCGGAACAGGAATATTAATCGAAGTATGATGATCAGCGAGTTGCGTTAAAGATTCATTATCGACAATGATTTTTAACTGTTGAATATTTCTCACCGGAACTGCTTTCGACATCTCTGTTTTTATAATGTGCACAAATCCATCTTTGATGAATGTTTTAAAAATAGTGCCGGTTTTTTGTGTTTTCTTGGCCTCAACGAACAGTAGGTTGGTTTTAGGAGTCAATCCGCGGTTAATATATATGCGTGATGTAGAATTGATACCAATATCCATGAGTGACAATGATTGTTTGATCTTGTAGAAATTAAAAAAATCCATAGCTGATGATTTGAGTGCAAATTTAACGATAATTGGCGGTGCACGGCCCTTCAATGATGTTTTAGTTTTAATTAATGCGAAAAGCAGAAAAACAGTGATTTTTACAATTGAAATTGATCGCATCACTAATTTTAGTTATAATATCTGCTACAACCTCGCCGCCAACAACAGGGACTTGCGTGATGATTACGTCGCAAGATCTTTGATTGATCTCCAAACTGTCAATTCTCTCATTAAGACGTGCAATTTCGTTATCCTGATGACTAATTTTAGCCATAATCGTGCTAATTTGCAGTTTGAAATCACTCAAATGAGTATCGATACATTTGATAAGGTCTTGTTTAACTTTTGAGGCAAAACCATCAAATTCATCGGCGAAATTATTTCCTATAGGGGTACCCATGGTATTATCATCAAGTGTCATAATAGTAACTGCTTGATATGACAAGTATAGAGGCAATATACACGGTTCACGCAGCTAATAATAAACTTATAACAGTTGTCAGTTCAAGTTTGAAATACAATTGTAAAATGCACTAACACACAATCAACCAACGAATATAAATGTTCAATGGTAAAATTAACCGTAATGTTTAAGAAGAATTACCAAACTCAGCACTGTAAAACCATTTTTTTTTTTTTTTTTTTTTTAAAGGAATTGGCATAGACACTCTTTTGGTCCATAGCCTTACCTTACATTCACACAACATTCATTCAAACCATTCATTCATCCCATTCACACAAGTACAGTATACCATCTGCGCATTGCATAGCTCCATGTCACCCTGTACAGTGACATGAAAGATGGGTCGGCCCATGAGTTCTACATTCCAACAGAGGGTCATAGATGTTTTCAATTTAATCACCGATCGTAATCGGGAGATGAAAAATCCCTTTTGCATCCCGCCTCTGTTGGGATTCGAACCCGGTACCTCCCGATCCAAACGTCGCAGCTTTAACCACTGCGCTATTTGCTCGGTACTGTAAAACCATTATGTCTTCACTTCACACATATATACAATAAATGAATAATAGTAAAAACTAAAATTGATTTATTTTAAATAGTTTTAATGCACCAATTATCACAAAATCTTCGGACACAAGTTAATGTACTCGGTACAACAAACCGTACTATATATGAAAAAAAAATAATAATAATCTTCACACTATATTTTAATGAAAATTCACAATAAAACTAGCATTTGGAAAACTTGGCTGTTTTGTAAACACAAACACTATTTTAAGAATTAATTTAATTAATTAATTTAACATACTTTGAATTTAATTTACTCGTAAATAACACTAAACTAGGATAGCTTTCTTTTTGAATGGTCCTTTCACTTAATCTCAAAAGTATTGGGGAGTGATCAGAACTTAAGTCAAGACTTTCATCTATATGCATATAATTTACAGATAGATTTTTCACTATAAAGAAATCAATCAGGTCTGGTATTTTATTTGGATCAGCTGGCCAGTAGGTCGGTTTACCATTTGATAAGGCTTCACAACCGTATTTTCTGATAGCATTGAGGAGTTCTTTACCTTTGGTTGTTGTTAGTCTAGAACCATAGTGGATATTTTTTGCATTAAAATCTCCTCCAATTACAAAATAACTTACTGAATAATTCAAGATAATCTTTTTCTTTTAGAGAGTATTTCGGGAAGCAGTAGATCCATTTGCAATTCCTGTTGGTATTGCTGGAGTCCATTGGCATTCCAGCATAAAATTCTTAAGTCATTGTTTAAAGATGGCTCTCTTAGTGCTGTATTGTAGTTTCTGTAATCGCTGATCAAAAGTTTTCTTAATATCAGCTTAAGCATTTGATTTATGTCGTCTGTTTGAGGAGTTTTATGTCTGTTTTCGTTACTCATCATTACTTGAGCGTAAGTTTTTTTGCCCACTTCTGCTTGAGAGACTATCAACGCTTTACGCCTTAACACTCCTTTAAATGATTCAGGCGTGTTTATTCTAACAGTTTGCTTCTTTATTACATTTGTATTTTTAGCGTATGTATGTATGTTTTTATTTTTGATATTTTGCAATTCAATAGCAACACTGCATCCTCTGTTGTTAGTTGGATGGTTTTCTCCACAATGTACGCATCTAGGCTGTACATCTGTGGGTTTGACATAATCTCTAGTGGGTGTTTACCTGGACATTGGACATACCTGGGTTCTTTGTTAGAGTGTTTTTGAGTATGTCCATATATGCTTGACATTTTTTACATTGTGGTATAAGCCTAGATCTTCTTAGGGGGTCAATATTGACTTTGCATCCCAAGATGTACTTGATTTGATGTATTTTTTCAATATCATCATAACTGCGCTGAATGTCAGCATATTCATGTTCAGAGGCTTCTTACTTCTCCGTGTTAGCTTATGGATGCTTCAGTTGCATTAAAACCTTTTCCTTTCAGGTCCTCAATTATTTTTTCTGGTTTACATTTAGAGTGCAGATATTTAGTCATTACCCTGATTGGTCTGATTTGTTTGTCTTCGCTTAACATTTTTGTCATTTCTCTGTAGGTTTCACCATCTTCTAAGTTTATTTTGATGTTGCTTCCATCCATCAATTTTGTATTAAACTTATCTGTTTTAGTTATTATTTTAATTTTCTCATACAGTAGATCATTGTTTTTAACTCCGTCTATAACTATTGGGGGTGGTGGAGGTAATTTTTTGGATGGTTTTGGATTATTTTAGGAATTGTCTCTTTTCGTTGAGGAGGAGTATCATTCCTTCTCCTTTTTCTTCTCTGGCTTTTGCCTCTAATCCACTCAGTTTCGTGAGTTAATTCTTCTTCATTCGTATGGTATTCTTGTAGCAATTGTATCATTTAATTGCTTATTTAAATTGTTAGATTCAATGCATCATGGGCCTAACGCAATTCCTGATACAGCATTTCTTCTTTTTTAAAACAATTATTGTTATCTGGAAAAGCATTTCTCGGTAATTCCACATTTTCTGTAGGTATTATTGTGTTTTATCTTCGTTGTGAACGCGCTACAGGCTCTCGTATAGGAGATCTCGGTAGTTAAAACCTGTAGTTAGAACCTGACTCTTTTGGAAAGGATTGATATTAACCATTTCTGCTTCACATTCAGTATTACGATTCCTCAACGTATCTTGAGATTTTTTCTGATTATAGTAATGCAACAGCTCAGAATCCTTGAGACCGGTCTCTGACGAGGATGGATTTTCCTGAAAATTAGGTCTGCCACCTGGGGTATTTGTTTCCACATTCGTTGTGTCCATTGCTACTTAATTTATAGTACATTGCACTCGAATTTAGCATTTAGCCGATGTGTAAAATCGTTGCCCGTGTGTTACCACGTGGAGGTATACCATTAAGCCATTGTTATGTAGAGTCAACGACTACCCTATTGAAACACACCCACCACCCAAAACAAATTTAAAACCAATAAAAAAATCTACATACCAAATTTTAATCGACCTTTTTAAGCACTCACATAGTAAAATACACGAAAAATTGTCTTGAATCAGTGCTAGATATTTTTTTTTATGTTTTACTATGTGTGCTTGACAAGGTCAGCTAACATTTGATATCGAAACTTTAATTTTTTATAAAATTTAATTCACTATAATTTAGATGTAAGTTTGGAAATTCAAGTTTTTCAGAATGAAATGGTATCACAGCTAATCATTGAAAAATGTATAATACCTCAACTTGCCTATTAAAGATTAGGCTTATAACTTATCGCTGAGAATTCAACTGGAAATTATTTTACTTGAAACCACTGTTAATCTGCTGATTTGTTCACTCCCAATTTCTCAAAATAATATTAATGTATGTAGTTGGCGTTGGAGATAGCGCCAAGACATTTTTGTCCAAGCTTTAATACAACAAACACTCTCTGAAACTGTTATAAGTGCCATACATCAATACAGCCAATAGAATTGACATAAAATGCGGGTCGGCCCATTAGTCAAGCATTCCAATTCGGCCCATAGACGTTTTATAATTTTTAAAATGATCCAATTCTTCCTAAAACATTTTTGGACTGTTCCAAAAACCTACATATAATAAGCAGGTGTAGAGTGGTGTTTATTCGCAGCTGACAAAATATACGATGATCTGCTTTATTAGACAGATCTATTATATAAGCATCATTTCAACGATCACCAGAAGTGATCATCGTGTGATGGTCTGTAGTTAACTAAAATTCTTATATTGCTAAACTTAATCGTCTACAAAATATTACTTATCTCGTTACTGCAGCTATGTCCTCGATTCCTTTTTGTTATCGAGTACATTATTTTACATAGTTCATTTTAGGCACTATTTGTTCAGCAGCGTTTCGGTTCAAGTACACTTCAGCGTGAAAATTTTTCAGTTATATCGATATAAATGTTTTAAAATGTTGGATTTTTCATTTAGATTTCTGGTGTTCGCATAAAACTTAGATGAGTCAATAGTCATTTTTTCAGAAAGCTACTACTCTAACCTTACCAATGTTGAATTTAGAAGCTAGTGTCCTTTGGCTGGTCTGAGATCATTCTGTATTTTTCTATGTACAGATAGCAAAGCTACCCTCAATTCGTTGAATAATCTCTTGGGTGTTTTTAAACTCGTGCCCCGTAATGGAGTTACGGTTCGGTGGGTGCCGGCCCATTATGATGACAAAGACAATAATAACAAATAGCTTTTATTCGAGCACAATTTGTGGTCAAATTTCTGGGTCAAATTTTAAGGGTCATCTCCATCGCACAATTTAGTACCGTCCCCACCATCCGCTTGAGTGAGATAACTAGGTATATGCCTTCACATCGTATGCAGTTTTTCGGTTTTCAGTACTGTTCGGTTACAGGTTTTCAACTATTAATCTATTTAAGTAAGTTGGCGGTCGTCCTTGATCGAAACTTGTCCTATTTGGTAAAGAAGCAGTGTTCGCGACCTGACCTTTTATTATAGGTAATATCATATGATTTCTAAAAAGTAAATAAATATCACTTGGACCAACTGTCCATTCATTTTGCTATTCTATTTCATTCGAACACAATATTTTGCGCTCTTGTGGTGAGTAGCATGATTATAAAAGAGGGTAACCCAATTAAAAATATTTCATTTGGTCATCAATAGAAACGGTATACTTAAAATATTTGTTGGCCGTCAATATTCCAAGAGAGTCAAAATCTCAAAAATATTTTTTTGTCATTTTTGTGAACGTTCAGTTCACAAAAATGACAAAAAAATATTTTTGAGATTTTGACTCTCTTGGAATATTGACGGCCAACAAATATTTTAAGTATACCGTTTCTGTATATAGCATAAACAGATAACGAAGTCTCACCATTAGGGCCCCTTTCACCGTTATACATATTTTGTATGGAACTTTACAAAAGGTAGATTTAATTTGAATCGAAATGTTTTGGAGCAAACCATAGCTCTGGATTACTATATTGTCGAGCTTTCATCGACAATACCTTTTTATTCGAAGGGTTTTTTCACTTTTTTTTTTAAGACCATTATACAATTAAACTTAAATCGAAGTTGATTTTATCGATACTATCATTAACATAAGATGCTTTGGTACGTCTATAAATTAGGAAATCATTAGCAAAAAAATGATATTTAGAACGAGTGATTATGTTAGGAAGGTCATTAATATACATCATAAATAGAAACCAATAAAGAATCGAGCTCTGAGGAACTCCATAATTAATTTTTTGCAATTAAGCGACGATAATTTAAAATTATCTATTAAGTTTAAGGAATAGGTTTTATGGTCGGCACAATCAAATGCTTTGTTGAAATGTGACAACTCTATAGGATATATACCTCTCTGGCGTCAATTGCTTTCCAAATGTCGTCACTAACTTGAAGTAGTACTACCACTATGTTAAAACCTATATATGCAGATTGAAAAGTTATAAGATTTATCGATTCAAAAATTTTTTTGACTAGCAAACTGATTAGTCGACGATGGCTCCACGGTGTAGAGAATGACTTGGCTTCCTCAAGTTGTCTAATACAGTATGAACATCAACCTGAGGATCGAAACCGTTGGAACCAGATTGTTGACACAGTATGCGGCCAGTAATGTAGCCTTTTAAAACTATTTATTATTATTATTACTATCGGTTTTAGTTACTTAGCTCTTGTACCTGTATACCTTAAGAATACGAAACATAATAGCTTCAATTGCTTTGAGTAACGGGAAGCTCAGTAAAAACTGCACTATGCTGGAATAATAAAAGCGAATTGAATTTTACTCAGGTTCTGGAAGATAGAAATTCGATTTAAATTTAACGATGTTATACAATTTGTTTTTATTTAATTCAGTTACACTATTACCACATATCGTTTTTGAACTTTTGGAACAAAAGTGAAGTTTTCTTGCGGTACCAAAAATTTGAAAGGTCTTTCAGTAGAAACATGCGTATTGATTTTGATTAGATTGAAAAATATTTCAAACTTTCCAGCACATTGTAAAAATGATTTCTCCTGACTTTAACGTAAAATGGTTGACTCTTGAATATTTATAACTAGAAAATTGCAGAAATGTTAAATCAAGTACTAACATAAAAATGGGTCGTAATAAGTGGGCATTTTCAAGAGGACCCAATACTTAGAATTTAAATCTTCTTAGAAATAGGATTATTGTATAAATTTATTTGTTGTGTTTTCAATTTTTTTGTAAATTCAACTCAACTGCAAGAGCTTCGAAATTCAGAGAATTTTCTCTTTTTGCATATCTAAACGAATATTATTATAAATCTGCATGCTCCAGAAAAGAGCAAGCCATAGAGAAATACGAGTTGAAATCCAAAAAAAAATCAAATATTTGAATTTAGTTGAAGCTAAAAGCCTCCAGAGAAGATTTATTGTTGTAAAAATTCGTAATTAAAAATTCAGAAAATGGTAATTTTCTGACTTTATCTTAACACGTCTAGGTAAACTTTGATGAGACTCTAACATTTGGAGGTATATCTGTATACATTTTATTATTTTTTTAAATTTAGTTTTTTGTAAATTATCCTTCTGTCCTTCTCTATAAATAAATTAAAATCTTAAAACGTCCCTTTTTACTTGCGTGAATAGGGACAGCTTTTATACAATATATTGACACCCAATCTTGTAATTTATAGTTTTGTAAACATAAATTTAAGGACAAATTTTGAACCAATGAATAACTGAACAAGACCAAAACTGATGTACGTATAAATGTTAAATTATTGTACACAAGCATAATTAATTTTAAAAAAAATATTAATTTCTAATCGATTATTGATGTATATATGTATATCCTTCCTACTTATAATAATTATATTATTCAATTCTGCGTTCTCATCTGATTATACACACCCTCTCCCAGTTTTTGGTTGGTGTTCTTCAAAAACAATAAAAACACAACCAAATACTTTAAATATACACAAAAAAAATTTAAAAATCAACAATAAAAGCTTGAAAGCTTCGTAATTATAACAATAATAATAATAATAAAAATGGGGAAAGTAAGCAGCCAAACCAACCACAACAATAATAATTATTTTGTTCTGTTTCTTCTGTTATTATATTGTATGTAGTACTGTACATTTATATTTTGTATTGTTCCTAACTGAAAAAAAAAAACTTCAACAAGTCCCATAAGAATTAAAGGAAAATTAAAAAAAAAAAAAAAAAAGTTTCCTTTTTCGGTTTGCTATTGTTGTAATTTGTATAGAGCAGTCAACAAGACGAATTTATCTCAAAGGAGTTAGAAAATGATTTTTTGCTAAATAAAATAACAATTTTTTTGTTTTATTTATGAATATTTTAACAGAAATTAATGATTTAAGGATATTAATTTGACCGGAAACCAAGGGAATTTTTTTTATTTTATTTTGGTTTCGAATGATTTTCGTATTATTATTATTTTTGGTGGACTTGTGCTGTGCACTGGGATAAGTGTTGTTTTAAACAATTAAAATCATTTTGGGCTGGTAAATATATATATTGTAAAAGAAGAATACAACAAAATGATAATTGAAAATATTCGTGTTGTGTAATTGACATTTCATTCTATTTTCGTTCGCTGACCTTTAAACATCTATTTACTGTTTAATAAACAATTAATCTCGTAAATTAATCATATTTGTACTATTTTAACGTTAATCTAATATAATTTATTATAAAATAAGTACATAAAAGTAAAATTAAAATAAAACTCGAAAGTTTTCTGTCAAAATTTTGCTTCGCTAAAGTTGCAAATACTCGCATTTAACATGCCGAACTGTAACAAATGTAGTGGAAACATTACGGGTAACACACGAGGGAGTACCGGTATTCAGTGCAATGTGTGTAAAATCCAGTTCCATACGAAATGTGTTGATGTTGCTGAAGAATTGCTCAAATGAGTGCAAGGTGGACTAGCAGTGTGGAAGTGTGAGTCTTGTGAAAGTGTATCTTTATCGACTACTAGTTTGCCTGACATTATGCGGATGTTAAAAGACCCTAGGGGTCGCATGATAAATATTGAAAATTCCCAACAATTTACGTGTCAAACACTCCAAGACCTTAATAAAAAAATTCATTTGGTAATGGAGGAAAACAAGTCGCTCAAACTTAAACTGGGTGTAATTGAATCTAAGTGTTCGTCTTTTGAGTACAAAACAAATAAGATTGAAGCTGAATTGGACTTAAGGAACCGGGCCAATCTCCAAAACAACTTAGTTATCTTTGGTTTGCCCGATGATGCGGATAATCTTGAGAAACATGTTAACTGTGTCTTTAAAGCTATAGATATTATCGTGCCTGAAACTGATATATTGTCTATAAAATTGATTAAACCAAAAATGAGCAGTGCGAATGGTAATTTAAGGATCATTTTGTTGTTGTTAATCTGGCCAATAAACTAACAAAGGGCCGTATCCTGAACAAGTTTCGTGCTAAAAAAAAGTTTATGCTTGTCGGAATTGGGTTTATCGTCATCTCAATATTCGCAACAAAGGATTGTTGTTACACATCATTTATCACCATTGCAGTCTAAGTTGTATGCTGAAGCTAAGAAAATCAAACTTAAACATGATTATCAGTATTTGTGGGTCCAAGACAACAACATATTGGTTAGAAAACATAATGATTCAAAAATATATCGTATTAATTCGCTTAACGATATCAATTATTTGCATCGTTTCTGTGGTGAGAGTATTGACAAACTATAATTTGTTTTGTTGCAACATTAATCTACTTCATACAGATAAGTTCTTATCGTTTTTCGAATTTAACTTTTTACATTTAATTTTAAGATTCTATTATTTCTAAAATCTAAAAAGTGAATCATATAAGTATGGAAATCAGGACCACTCTTGAGGATAAATTACTTATCTTAAGCAAGGAAATTTCCAAACAAAAATATTTTGCGAAAAGAAGGTATTTCCACAAGATGTTTAATGAGGTACTCAATTTGAGAGATTTGCGGAAAAACATGAATTCACTTTTTGGTAGAATTAAAAGTAATTCTGAAAATATTGAAATTCGTGATAATTTGGTAATGAAATCAGATACATGTGAAGTAACTGAAATCTTTAATAAATATTTTGCGGAATGCGGACCGTCGTTGCTGGGCTCACTAAATAGTGATAAGGATTTCAATAAATGTGGCACCATTAGGAGACTATCAAATTCTATTTATTTGGATCCAACCTCGCCTACGGAGTTATTCAATTTAATTGCTGAGCTTGACAATAATAAAGGTTGCGGACCCGATAGTATTTCTGTTGGAGTACTTAAACAAAATAGCCATATACTGAAAAATGTTTTGTCTGATATTTTCAATATAGTTATTTCTACTGGAATTTATCCAGACTGTTTAAAGCTGGCCAAAGTTGTGCCTGTATTTAAGAGTGGTGACAATTGTGATGTCAATAATTATAGGCCTATTTCAATCCTTCCCGTTTTCGATAAGTTACTTGAGAAAGTGTTAAATACTAAAATCTGTAATTTCCTTATGAAAAATAAATTTTTTTATGGATATCAGTATGAATTTCGTAGTGGTGTTGGTACTGATGTGGCATTGGTGGAAACCGTCGACATTATTAGTCAGACGTTAAATGATCGCTCATATATGGGTGCTTTATTTTTGGATTTACGTAAAGCATTTGATTGTATTGACCACGATATCTTATTGGAAAAATTATATCTATATGGTTTTAAAGGAATTACTTTTAAATTGCTGAAAAGCTGTCTGAGAAATAGATACCAATACGTTCAATAAATGGAATATGTAGTAGTATGAAACATGTTTCAACTGGGGTGCCGCAAGGTAGTGTTCTTGGTCCAACGCTATTTTTAATATTTATTAATGATATTTGTAATTTACAGTTAAATGGAAATATTCGGCTCTTTGTTGATGATACCTCGATCTTTTATAAGAGTAGTACTATTGAAAGAAGATATTCCAATTTTGAATGAATACTTTAATAATAATATGTTTGTATTGAATTTTGAGAAAACTACATAAATTTATGATATTCCAGTCAGCACACAAAAGAGTAAATATTTCCATTAATATTAGAGTTTCTAATGTTAACATTGAGTGTGTAGATAGTTATAAATATCTTGGTATCATATTTGATTCCAAATTATCGTGGCAATACCATATTGATTATTGATGTAACAAGTTAGCTCCGTTGGAGGGTTTCATGCGTAAATTATCTCAATATGCCCCCACTGCTATATATTACGTAATACGTATTTTGATTTTATTCATTCGCGACTTGCTTATGGTATCGGAGTGTATGGATTGTCTGTTCGATCCAGGTTGGTTAAACTCCAAACTCAGAAAAATAAAGCGTTAAAGGCTGTGTATAAGTTACCTTTTTTATTTTCAACTTTTGAGTTGTATTCAAATGCTCTACTAGCATTAAATTATTTGTGTATTACATGTTATGTCCATAAGGTTGTTACTGGTGTGGGAGTTTCATTTAACCTGCAATTTCAAGCGGTTTCACATGGTTATCTGGCGAAACATTCTGTTGATCTAGTTGTGTCTAGTTTTAACAATGAATACGGGTAGGAGGAGAATATCAAGTGTTGGTCCTTATAATTATAATAAGTTACCTGAATCTGTTAAATTGATTCAAAATATTCTGAAATTTAAAGTAGCGATTATACAATACATCATATATAAAAATAAGTTAACTTTTATTATTTGTGTTTATTTTTTTTTAATTATTTATTTCTTATTATAGACTTTTTATAGGTTTTGAGTATTGGTAACCCCGTCAAAGGACATTAAATCCACTGGGGAACTGATACTTTAACAAACTATAATTTTATTTACATTTATTTCTAAATTTCTAATTATATATAAGTTTGTTAATTATTTTTAAGTATATATTTTGTTACTGTACATAATGAATGAAATAAATGAAAAAATGAATGACATTTTTATTGGATGGTATTGGCACAAACGTAGCCGATAGCCAGGGATGGGCGTTTACGCGCAATCTTTGGTTTTCTACATTGACGTGTCGACAACCCGTCGTAGATAACGTCAACAACCATTAATATCAACAACCAGTAATATCCATTACCAAATTATTAAATTGACCCAATACAACGATATATAGCGTTAAATAGAGAGGGGCTTTCTTTAAAACGGTGGAACGGTATAGAACAGCTCGTAGAAAAATCGGAAAAAACGGCTCACAAAAAATCAGACAAAAAGGATATAACTTCGGGGAACTTTAACTATGACCATAAAATTTAACACACCCCACTCCATGGTAAAACGAATTCGAGTTCAGGAAGGCTATGAGTGCTACCGAGTTATTAAAAAGCCAAATCATTCAGATAACCACCATTTGTGCATGTATATAAAAACAAACAACTTTCCTATTATTGTGGCAGGATCGTACTGTCCACCAAGGCATTCTATTAATAACAAACAATACTTCAAGAGTCTGGGAAAAAGGTTCATAATTGGGTTCATAATAATAAAGGTTCATAATAGATTAACTACAACTAAAGGGAAAGGATTACTGATTGCCATTAAAGATAATACATTTCAACTGGAAAATCAACATATTGGCCAACTGACCCAGGAAAAAGACCTGACCTGATCGATTTTTTTATAACCAAAAGTATTTCTGGACTCTGCTTATATGACCATCGCCGTACATTTTCATTGCTTGGCAATTAATTGGAAAAATTTGAAAATTTTAATAGAAGCAGAGTTGAACTAATTTGTAAGATGAAAACTGATAAATCCATCTTTTATACTCACCTTCACTTTCATAGAGAAAAATGAAAATTTAACAGAATCTGAATTGAATTAATTTGTAAGAAATTAAATTAAATTTGTTTTTAATTTTAATCGCGAGACTTATACTCAGTTATACCTATTTGTTATACTTTCCGCCCAGAAAATCGCATCAAGCATCATTGACTGGAACGGAAATTTTATAATTTTTAAGAACATAAGGAGGAATAGCTTGTCAGATTTTTAACTTCTTCGAAATACACTGCTTGAATGTCATCGCATTAAATATTGCACCTGGCACTATGCAAGTTCAGTTAAGTTTCATAAGATATTAATGTTGGGACATTTTTGGTTCAACTCAGCTTCTGTTAAAAAAAATTTATTTTAAATTTAATGAGAAATGTGTGGATGCGCGTTAAATTTGTTTACCCTAATCGAAGTTCGAACACTGTGCAACCACGATTCCAAATCCTGTGACACCGCTTATATTACCACCTCACCATTTCCATATATAGATTTGCCGCTATACTGATCCTTTATATTTGCCAATTGACGGGAGAAATTAAATAAATTAAATTAAAAATTATTTAATGCCAAACAGAGGCTTGAACTCAAGTTCTCAATTCCAAATGCATCGACTCTGCTTACTGCACCACCGACGTATATAAAATTGGTGCTATTAAAATCTTTTATGTTTGCCAATTCAATAGAGAAAATTCAAAATTTTAGCAACAGGAATGGACTATGCTTATTTGATCATTACCGTATATTTTCATTATACTTGCAGAAATTGAATGTAGATTTCAACAGAAGCTGTGTTGAACCAATTTTACAGCAGAAATTAAATTAAGAAAGTCTCGAACTCGAATCCACTATTTCAAGAGCATTCGAGCATTTTTCAAATCGTTGAGATAACCAACACATGTTCGGTAAAATATGTGAATTTTCCAAAAAGCTTTTTTGGGAACTTTAAACATAACCAAGTTAAGAATCAAAGGTGTATGCTCTCGACTTTTACAAACTGGATCGGCACCAGTTGAAAACAGAGGGGTGATCGAAAAACTAAAATATTCCTACCAAAACAGGAAGCAGTAATTAATTTTGTTAATGTGTAACTTATTACCGGTATCGGTTCTAAACCCTCCTGCTTCTACACAGGAGCTTGATGCTCTAGTAACCAAGCTATCTGATACTTTTAACAAGGCCATGTTATTTGCATGTCCTATCAGTAGGCCCTTGGGTAAATCTCGGCCACGCTATCCCCTTTCTTTTTAACTTGGTCATAAATGACCTGTTACTAAACCTGAAAGAGCAAGGCTTCAAGGTGGTTGCTTACGTGGATGACGTTGCTATTGCGGTCTTCGGTAAATATCCTAGTACGCTGAGTGAGCGCATGCAGTGCGCGCTTTGCTACCTCTCTGAGTGGGCACGCGGCTGCGGAATGAACGCAAACCCACAGGAAACAGGGCTGGTCCTCTTTACCAGGAAGCACAAACTTCCTCGTGTGACCCGCCAACATTAAATGGTACTCGCTTGATCTTTACGAATAGAACAAAATTCCTCGGACTTCCGGAAACCAAACATCGTAGAGAGAGTAAAGAAACCTACTATAGCGCTCTACTCCTGCAAAAATGCGATTGGAATGAGATGTCTCAGTGGTCAAACCTATACTGCTGTATGGGGTTGTCGTCTGGTGGCCAGCGTTAAAAATTATGGACAACCTTAAACTATTGAAGAAAGTCCAAAGAACGGCCTGCTAGTGTATAAGTGGAGCTCTCAGGAGTACACCTACTCAAGCTCTGGAGATTCTCTTTCATCTTACTCTCTTGGATATTGCGGCCGAGCAGCTTGCATCTTGCACAGCCATTCGGCTCAAACCCACATCTATGTGGACCTGTAAAATACAGGGCACTCATCTATCCTATGCAACAAGAGTATTCCGGAAATTACCGACTATGCTATTCGTTTGCCATCTGTTGAGATGTAATTCCAAACTGAGTTTCCCACCAGAGAGGACTGGTGCCAGGGCATTTCAATATCGCAGGGAATGTAATGGCAGATGAGTTGGCCCGCAAGGGTACAGCACGCCTAATAAACCCAAACCAGGCGGGATACAAAGATACCGCTTGCTTCATGTAAACTGCTGCTTCAGGAAGAAGCCATAAAAGAAACGAACATCAGATGGCCTAACGCCAGTTCGTGTGTAATAACCAGGCAGATCTGGTCTGGACTTGACCGGTCCAGATCAGGCCAACTGATATCGCTTCGACGGCACCATATTGGCATGGTCGAGTGAGCTATAACGGGACATTGTCTCATTGGGATACATGCGAGCAGACTGGGTGTCCCAGCCCACGATTTCTGGAGGAGGAAAATGTACTCCATCTGCTCTGCACCTGTCCTAGTCTAGCGTACAGCAGAACAAAATTTATGGGAACTTCCCTTTTGAACGACCTCACGGATCTTAGTAAGATCGAGATCCGGGACTTTAACTGCTTCTTGGTAAGCTCAGGATGGTTTAACGAGTGAAGAAGGAGGAAACTCGAATGTGGTACAGCTACGGACCAATTTTGTTTCCATTTATAGCCGACGTATTCTCTATTTCTCTTGGAAATGCACTGTATTAAGTGAACGCTTAGTAACTTTTTCAGAGCTGCTTATATCAGGAGTGGCATATTTTGCTGCTATTTCAATATAATGAAAGTTGCCAAATCAATATCGTCTGCGGTGCAGAGTTGGATCTCCAATTGGCAATTCTGTTCGACTATATTTCTAGATAGAGTAAATGGGCTCTATAGTTAATTTATTTGTTAGACGAAGTAGTGGTTCTGTTTTTAAAGCTCGGATACTCAAACTTATTATTATTGATCGGATGACGAGTTGTAGTAATCTTCTACTCGTACTTGAGCATTGGTATGTGTAATTCCTTTTGTTTTATAGAAATTTATTAAAAAAGCAATTTTCATTCTATCTGATGGCCAGTAAGTTGGGTGTCCAGAAGATAAATAGTTTAGATTTTTTCGTTAATTGCTTCATTTTATTTCTCTATAGAATGGCCAATCAATGCTTTTAACGGTGGAATATAATAAACTTTATAATTTAACTTTGGTGGAATATAATTAAAATAATAAAAATGCCAGTGTTAATTCTTTTTAATTATATATTAGTTTTTTTATTACTGTGTATTTACAAATAAAAATTAGTGCTAAAAACTCCAGATCAGCATTGTATCAGTATAATGCAGTGAATAATAGTATTGTAGCAGCTCGAATATTCGACTCACCGATATTCGATACTGCCACAACAAAACAAATTAGTGAAATTCAAATATAAATCAACTTATTTGAATTGAGAGTTCACTAACCCCATCTATTCAACAATCACATATCCAATAGCCGAACCACTACTATAAAACAATTATAGTAAAGCATGTCGCCATCCAACCAACATCACCACGAACTAACAAAGTTCGGTGATGCAAATGCACATGCACTAAAAACATAAGTACAATGTCGACCGCCGCCGGCGCATCTGTTCCCGCTCCAAAATACGACATGTATTTTGGACACGAAGGCGACGTCACTCTACAACAACACATTCGTTTTGGAACTTTACCAAGAAAGACAACAAAAAGAAGAAAAACACGCGTTCTGTCCCGTAGCCATTGTGGTGGTGCAAACAAAAAAATATATAAACAAATTTAATAAATAATTAAATTGTGAATTGAATAAATAATAAATTATAAATATAAAAACAAATAAAATAAAATAATAAAATAATAATAAATACGTTTCATAAATAAACATTTATTAATTGTGTTTAGTTATTTTGTAATAAGTCCGAACGGACGAATATTTAAAATAGGAGACAAACCTATAATATTATGAATAAGTGCATCCGCAATGAGTAATCTTCATAACATATCCTCAAACAAAATACAACTATGCATGACAAAAAAAGTGCTTTGACAGCAAACTTAGTAATACCGTCATTTCGTAATACCGGCAAATTTGCCACTACTACTTAATGAAAATATAGAAATAATGAACCCAGTGCAATGAATTTATAAATTACTGACCAGTTTAAACGCACACGAAGCCCTATAGAACTAAAGCGTCAAGATTGGAACATGGTACTGATCAAATACGTCTCGGCAATAGATTTTCTAGCTTGGAGGTGGATGGTACTGCTGGTATAACAGTTAAAATTTGCCAAACTAGAAAGCGATAATACAATTTCGAGCTGAAAAGTCAAAAGAGATTGGCTGTTGTTTTAAAAGGAATAGAGAGCAACGTAGAAGTAACCGGCATTCATGCTGAACTCGTTGCGCAAGGCTTCCATGCCAAATCATTTGCTCATATTTTAAATCGGGAGAAGGTTCCTCAACCACTGTTATACGGATAGAATTAGATCCAGATGAGAAAAACATAAATCCAAAGTACAGTATATAACTTGAAATGTTTACTACATCTCAATATCACTGTAAAAGAACCTAAAAAGATAACCTGGCCAGTACACTGCATCAAGTGCCAAGAATACGGACACACAAAAGCTTATTGCACGTTGAGTGAAATTTGCGTTATTCGTGGCGAACTTCATGATTCAAAAAATGCGATAAGACTAAAAATGATCCATCAGTAAAACGCTGTAGTAATTGTTGTGGAAATCACACGTAGTAAATTGTGAAGGTTGCTCAGTCTATCTGGATTTGAAGCGTTATTCGAATGCTTAAGTCACGTAACAATCAAAGCAATACCGATTATTTTTATCAAGTATACATGTTAAAACTGCTTTCATTTTTCATTTTACTGAAAAAGTATATGAATGTGGAATTGAAATGGAAACTATTAGACGTGTTCAATTGCCCAACATTCGCATATGAAAATTACAATTATATAGTGGTCATGACGTTGACTGATGATAATATATTCATCGTCAATGTAATTTGTTATCTTCTTGTTGTAATTTCAATGGCGCGCCACTTATCTATACATTATACTTGTACGTATAAATAAATTAATTAACTAAATTCATGTATACACTTAGAGTATTTAGCTCAATGTCGAATAGACCATAATATACTCTTCTCTATATAATTAACTAATTTATTTATACAATTTAAACAATTACTTCAATTACTAAAAAACTTTTTTTAAAAATATATGTACATACATATATTCCAGATAAATTATGTTAAATATATTTTACTATAAAGTATTAAATTCAATAACCAAATCAAATGCCATCGCGCCAACCGAATTTTGAAAGCTCAATCTGAAAAACTGAAAAAAAAAAAACGATTTATTCTAGATATCTCTTAAATGTATGTATACGACTATGTATATCTGTTTTATTTTATTTTTCTTTAACATGCTTGAGTTGGCAACAATCCTTATAAATGTGTATATGTATGTATACATTTTGTTATCCTTGCGTATAGATATAGCATATAGATAGATATAACACAATGCTGAAAGGATTGTCGAAATAAAAAATGTGATTTGATTACAATCAAATATTTTTCTATTTAATTTTCTGAAATGTTTCCCTCCCCCCCCAAGCTCAACAAACATACCACACAGATATGTGGACCCAACACATCTACATACGTATACGGATAGATATACTCGTAAAGCAAAGATAATTTTTCGTCCGTTCAAAGAACTATGCGTATATGGCAATAGTACATATGAAAGATGTATCTTCTGAATCAATTCCACAATTTTTTGTTTTTGTATTCGGTTTGGTAACAATTTTCTATTTTTGGTCATTTCACATTGTTACCAGCCAATGAAAAACGGTCGGATATACATATGTATGTGCATACATATGTATATGGAAAAAAAATCGCGCGAATGATGCTGAGCAAGTGATTTTTTTGTGTTATATAAGATAAATGTTACATATCGGTTTGTATATTACATACATACATATGTATAGATATATAGCACTAAAACTACAACAACAACAACAAAAATAATCTCACCATTCACATAACATGGAGAGTATGGCAAAGTGTTAGATTTACCCAATATATGATGACACTGTAGTTTTGCACGAGATAAAATCTTGAAATTGCACTAAAATTTGAATAGTTTATTGTCTTTTCGATTTTCGTGTAATTGAGGTGCGGTAGAAGTGGTGGTTGTATATATATGTATCTGTATACATATATATATGTACGTTTTATTTCTGTTATTTTATTTTGGCTGTGTAACGTTACACATCGGATTAAAGGATTAAGCATTAAGTAGGATTTTGTGTATTTTATACATGGTGGATTATGTGCTATTGCATAAGGGATTTTAAACGTTTATTGTCTAAACCACACACATTGTAGATCCATATGATAATTAGAGACTAAAATATTATCACAAATAATTACTTTGTATCATTTATCTATTCAATAATAATTCCGTAATATACGTATACATAATATATTTTCTACGAACAAGTAACAAACTATATAAAAGAGCTTTGAACTCGTTTTTCATTTTTATTTCTATTTTTTTGATGTCTTATTGGCGCCATAGCATGAAATGTATATTATACTGCTACTGTCCACAAATGAAATAAAGTTTGTTACAGGACAGCACAGCGCAATAATCATAAATTATGGTTGAAAATTAAATGAAATTTTCATATTTGATTTAAGTAATTGCTCGGTTTCCAATTGGATTATTGGATTATATAAAACTAAAATATATATTTTTGAAATGTTTATGTAAGTTAAAGTTGATTGTGAACAATATATGATGACACTCAGCTAGTACGACTATAAATGTTTTTTAAAAAGCTATTAAACATCATGCTTTCATTTTTCGTCCAAGAGTTATGTGTTTGCCAATATTTCAATAATTAGATTTGATATTTCCACCTTTTTTGGCTTTAGTGAAATTTTAAAGTCATTAAAAAAAGGTTTACAAAAAGCTTTGTTATACTTTTGGTTAGCTGTACAGATTTGAATTTTTATTAAACATCTGAAAACTATACCGCTCTATGCCAGTCTATATACTACTTTATCATTCGTATTCATTTCACGGTTAATTGACCTATCGAATATCATCATCAACTTCTAAGTTATATCCAACCGTATATAAGGATATTTTAAAATACACTTCAAAAGAATGTATCAGTCCCGTCTGTTTCATTTTATTAGAAAGACAATTTGTATGAAAAATCGAAAAACACGAAATCACCCGATCGCGTATTTAAATTGTTAACGGAACGGATGTATGTATTGAATTTTAGAAAACGAACGGACGGTGCCAGTTTAAAACTAATCGGTTAGAACGGATACATTCTGTTTAAACCTTAACTAAAATGTATGGCAGTTATTTTATAATTACAGTCATTCTGTCTAGAAATACCACGGCCACCGCGGGTAAACATAGAAGTAAGAAAATTAATTGTGAAATCTGATGGAAACCTCTGTGTCAACATCGACGTAGTACAAGACGCATGCAATGGACATTTTACCGACCTGCTTTGTAGTTTAGTTGAGTCACCTCAAATACTGCGGAGATTTATATTGGGGATCCAATATAATTCCCATGAGGAATTCACTAGGGCTATGCAGAGACTAAAACGAAACCGCTCACCTGGAGTGGACTGCATTAATTTGGAGCTCTAGATATTCGGAGGGGATACTTCGTGGAACTGTCTTTTTGACCTTACTCGATTAGTATGGTGAGCCAAAGAAATGGTTGACGAAAGTAAAGTGGCCCAATGTAACCTATCTTCAAGAAGGGAGACCGCTTGAAGTGTGAGAATTATCGCAGTATAGGTTTCCTTTGCACAGCATACATGTTACTGTCCTACATTATATTGGATAAAATTACCCCTCTAGCGGAGGGCCAGTGATTATCAAGGAGGATTTCGTTCGAATCGATCAGTCACTGACTCACTGACCAGGTTTTTTTGCTGGGGAAGATTCTTTCTAAATATTCTCCGTACATTAGGCTGTTCTGGATTTCCGGCAGGCGTATAACTCGATCAATCGAGAGAGTTTGTGGTCTGCGCTGGAATACCTATAGGTATGCTAACAAAATTGATACGATTGTGTAGAATAGCAGGGACACAGTCTCAATGCTGTGTTAAAGTTGAGAACAGGCTATCAAGAATTTTTGCAGTTAACTCGGGTGTTCGGTAGGGAGATGCTCAGCCCCCGATACTCTTTAATCTGATGTTGGAGTACATCATGGAGTACATGATCTTTCTTAAAATTGAAACACCTCTTTAACAACATCTTTTATTTTATTTAGTCCAATTAGGTGGTTGCTCATACAGATGATATATGTATGTGTGAAGGAAATACTTGATCCGCTTGTAGAGTTTTCATCTTCTATTGGACCCCACATCAGTGAGTCCAAAACGAAATATATGATCTCGGGTTATAGGGACAATGGCACACCACACTTTATTAGTGCTCACTACACGTTTGAGGGGGTTTGACGAGGTTCATATAGTTGGACTCTCCTATCATTCACGATAACAGTGTGTGTGTGAGGATATTAAAGTTCGGCTGGCAGTCGTGCTTTAAATCCTCTAAGGCTCCAGATAAAATCTAAACAACTATCAAGTGCCGTGAAGCTGAAGCTTTACAAAGCAATGTTTGGATGTGAAAGTTGAACGCTAACGGATGAGTACGAGCGATGTCTCCTCACATTTGAAAGAGTAGTCATACGTGTGATTTACGGCTCAAAACGCGAAGTAGATGGCACACAGCGAGCTCTGCATACAATATCGAGATCACAGATCTGATGAAGACCCCTGATATTGTACATGAAATAAGATCTCAGCGAGAACGCGCAAGTTTTGGCGCAAACGCCGGCCCCAACAGTCACTTTCTAATCATGCAACGGCGTTTCATGGATTCTCCATTCCCCAAATGCGGCTATTTTTCTTATTAACGACGCCAAAGAGTGTGGAATGGGCCTGATCAGTCATTAAAATTTGCTTCCAAAAATCAGGTTCAATGTGAACTATGACTAAGATGAAGTGGAAGCAAGAGTTTACCGTGAGTGAAATTCTCATTTATTCCCCCCACGGATGAGAAGGTAGAGTTGAACTGAGAAAAAATAAAAGCAAGAGCTGGCGGTGGGCGGAATGGAACTTCCTGATGAGCAATTCGTTCATCAGGTTGTGCCTTATGGTGTATTGAAATCACGAAACATACTATGGGGAACTTGAAGTGCTTGACTGAAATAGTACATCAACATGAATCGATACGGTATGCGAGGAATTATAATTTTCTGTGGCACAACCAGTGCGAACTGTATAAGTTCTTGTTCGCAGTTTTCAGATTATTAACGTGTGGTCTGTCTGGTTGCATCATACAGTTTTGAAGGGTTAAGATAGCCCACTGATTTTAAGTTCAGATTGAGTTACTTGTAACAATGTTAAATTGACTTTGCAGTTTCCATAAATCAATGTTCTTGTAAATCAAAATATGGAACCGAAATATAAAGTCACTTCGTCATCGTATAAACTCAGTCTTGATAGATCATTTCTCTGGTTTTGAGATTCTATAAAACTAAATATTGCAGTTAAGTATAAAAAGGATATAGGATTCATCTCAAATAATGTAAGTATCGTTATAACGGTAAGAATTAGAAACTAAGGTTAAGTATATGTAGGTAGATACAATTATTTATAGAAGAAAATGAAACAGAAATATAGGAAAATCGAACTAATTATGGCATCACTCACTTTGGTCTCACTATGGTTTGATCGAAATATTAATTCAAATTGTAAATAAAAACAAAATAAGAAAGAAATCTCAAAGACATTTTATTTAATGGTTAAGTTAAATGAATAATAAAAACAGCGGAGTTCTTTTACATGCAGTGCGCTGAAACTTATTAATAAATGTTTCTAGTTCATTGTTTAGTTGTTCCGACGTTTTTAAAGGAACGTCTAGTTATATTTTCTCTTCCATGTTTACTTTAATACTTACCAGTCTGTTCGTGAATTAACTAAGATTGAGTTATTAATTTTTTGGATTATGTTTTTCCTTATAGGGTTAATACGATCGGAGAGTAATCAGAGTTTGGAAGAGGAATGCAAATGGGCCCTCGAAGGTATAATTACTTGTTAAGTATGAGCATTACCTTTAGTCTAAATACCTGATTGCGTAGGTTGGTCCATAATATCGAAACGTCGTATACGGTGAGACCCTGCATTTCATATCGTACTTCTCATAACATCGCCAAGTACTTTCGCCAAGCGTTATCACGTAAAACTTCGACCGTGTAGACGACACAACCTACCCCCGATTTTCTTATAAATAATTGTACTTACCTATGCTTTCTCTTATCTTCTTATTCTTACTATTATATTTATACTTACTTTAGTTGACCTGATTATACTATCATTCTTATATTTAACTTCAATATTAAATTTTAATAGAATCGTGAAACCAGAAAAATGTCTATTTTTGTATTAACTTATAACTTATCCCACTGCTTCTGAGCCTTAGTCGTGCTAAAATGATCGATCAAAGGCAATAAACCAGTATTTCTATGTTCTGATGACAAAGTGAACTTATTCCATATTTTAATTTGAGAAAAAAAAAACGTGAACCGTTGATTCATGGAAAATGCCTTCACCTAAGTTCATTACAACTGCATTCATTAAAGTTTTTTTTTATTATGCTGGAAGCACAAGCAAAGCCCCATAATTAGATACCACACGTCCAAATTGATTTACCATTTTATAAAAAAACACCTTTTTGTCTACAGAGTCATAAGTTTGAAACTTTTCCAATGTGTTTCTTTATGACAGCCTTCTATCTGATTATCTTATAGATATTTTAATTGTTTGGTGTTGTGGTAAAGGTTGATATTATTAAGCTTCACAAGTGGGTAAGTGTGTTGACGGAAAGTGTACATAATATGTACCGATTGCTCTCGTTAGATTTAACTCTTTATTTATTTAGTCAATGCTTTAATTAATGCAAATATTCTTATAGATTTCTTTACACTTTTACATAGTATCACTGCCTTGTAAAACTTCTGCGTTGATTTCTGGTCAATTAGATGATGCACGGTTATATTTCACGAGAAATGTTTTGTTTTCTGGCGAGTTTCTGATTTCATGTATACTACTATATGAACTTGTATGGTTCTCTTTTAATCCGAACCGGTGATATCAGATCCAGTCTAATTTTTGTTTCATTGGCATCAATTTTTAGAGTACTCTGTTTTCATTATAACAGTCAAAATATCTTGAGGTACATTATTCCTTAACTCTTTGTAAACAACACACCACTTGCTAGTATATGATGCAAAATTCTACATATACTATGCACACAACAGTAGTTCTATTAACGTCCAAATCTCTGACATACGCAGTGCACTGTAAGTGCACTGTAAAACCGCGTTTCGGGTTTGCCTTTTGTTTTTGTTGGCTCTGGTTCTAGACATTCATAGAGGTATGTTATCGCAATTTTTAATGTTTTAGGTTATTTTAAATATTATGTTACTATAGAGGAAAGACAAGTCGGATATAAAAACATATACACTTTAATCTATATATAGAACACTTAACATGCGTTATGTTCTTACAAAAATAAATACACGCACTATACTAATTCAGTGTTTCATATTCGGATTTTAATTTATACTCAAATAAACTCCGTCATAAACTGATAAATGAGTAGGCCAGATAAAAATGTTCTCAAATGAAACAATCGATTTAGTGTATTAACATTATGATTCAGTATTAATTCATTCGTTTTGAGTTACGTTTATCTTGTTACGTTTAATTATTATTTTAAAACCTAATTTTAAATTACATAAGTCGCGTTTCAGAAATGCAGAAAAACTGAATATAATATCAATTTACGGAGAATGTTATAAACATTCCCGCGATGTCGTTCGTATGTATGCGGAAAGTTTCTCGGCATATAAAATTCATCCAGGTGGCCAAATTTTGAAGCAAAGTTTTGATCACCTCGTGACATACCTGTATTTACCAAATCGATGTAACCATTTCGGTATACTTTTAGGAATATTCTTAATGGAAAATTCAGTAAGTGCGTGTGTGCCAATCGAAGTTAAAAAGTTAAACAGTTAAATATTTTAACTGTGGTGAAAATAAAAAAAATTTCCTCACTTTTTAACAGGTTTGCCGTGCCAATTGGAACCAGTTAAAATTTATGACGTTTAACCATTTTTGCTGTTGGCGCAATTTCATGATTTTATAATTTCATTTTAAAATAAGATTCTTGAATTAAAGTTGAAATCTTATAAACATTAAAATGAGCAAAGGTTTTATAAAATATTTGCCTAATTAGTACAAATTATACAAAAATTTAATTGAGGTTCTGTCAAAGCACCAAAAAAAAACTTGCATTTTATAGTGTACAAAATATTTATAAGTTGGCGTGGTTGTAACCAAATCAAAACTTTTAACTGGTCCGAGACCATTTTTTTTTTTTAACTTTATAACTTTTTAAGCGCTTTTTAGTTCGATTGGCACACACACTAAGTATTAAAAAAACTACAAACCGAGGTTAGTGTACCACCGAAACCTGTGTCTAGTTATTAAGTTATTAACATGGTTATATGAACGTAATATCAAGACTCTCACAAATTGACATAAAATTTACAAACGTCAAAACTGTAAACATAATCCAATTAAAATAAATGTTAATAAAAAAACTAATAAGAACTACGCGGCTGATTGACATCATTTGTATTATTATTGACCTACGTGTACGTTTTGTAGAAGGCAACTTGGAAGGCAACATATTATTTATGCCACCCTACAAACTTAGATTGGCTAATGGATTCAGTTCATCTCTTTCAATTAATTCATTAAAATGTGTACGTATATTACAGCAGAAATATGATGATTCGTAATTTTGTACATGAATTGATATCCCTAAACGACTCATCAGCGTTCTTTGGAAATTGAGTTGTCCTGGCTCTGAGATCTTTTCGGAATAGAAAATGTCTTTGAATCTTCTGAATGTCTACAACAACATGTATAGAGTACCAACTCGAGTCTCGGTATCGAAACCGAAAAAACCTTCATTCAGTTGCACGTCCACAATAAATTGGGCGGGTAAAACTACATTTTACTTGAGGTAGCCATTAATAAAAAAAATCTGTTAAATCCGTTTCCTTTGTCAGGAGTGGTGCAACTATTATGGTGAATAGATGGCGCTACCGAGCTATGATTAATGATTTTATGGCCGGAAATGGAAGATATGGATGTTTACGACGTTTATTTTCAGCAAAACGACGCTACCTGCCACACAACCAACGAAACAACAGCCATTTTGCAATAAAAGTTTCCTGACCGTGTTATTTCTCGAAGAGGTGATCACAATTGGCCACCGAGATCTTGTGATTTAACACCTTTAGACTTTTTTCTTTGGTGCTATGTGCAGGATAATGCGGGCCAATACTCCACAATCGATTCAAGACCATAAAGATGGAATTCGTGAAGTTATCGAGGACATACAGCCGCAAATGTGCGAATTGGTCATGGAAAATTTCAGAAAATTGTTATGGTACTGCAAGCGTAGCCGTGGCGGCCATTTGGCTGATATCGTGTTCAAATGTTAATGGCATACCTTCCTCTTTACAATGAAATAAACATTCATTGATTTCTCTTAAAAAATACACGTTTTTTAAACGGGAGACAAAAAAAAATTGAATTCTTATTTCAAAGCATATATAGCAGTTCCGAAAATATTGAGATTAACATTTTAATATCTTCGTATATAACATCGTTTGTGAATAGAATGTGAGGCACTTCAATGGTTTTAAATATTTTAGTCACCGAAATCGCTTTGAAATTTTGCATATTTACAGTAGTTTTGCTAATCGGGTATGACTTTTTCAAGATGTAAACGAGATATTTGTTTATTTGATTTAATCCGCTTTACCGTATTCGCAGTCATTTGAATCTTAAAAATTTGGATCAAATAAATATGTAGTTTCAATAAGTTATGAGTGTACTGTTCATGAAATAAAACACATTTTACATATAAATAATAATGTTAGATAAATAATTTAATGTTTATAATACATGATATTCAATGAGATTACAATTAAACAAAACATCCAACTTAATCCACCGCTAATTTTCGCCGAATCATTTTTACCATTCGGTTTCGTTGCTTCAGTTGGCGCCGCCAACATCATTGGTTCACATAATCCTGCATAATAATCCGAACACTTATCGCATTTTTCACACGGTTTACCATATTGAAATACGTCTGAAAATTGTTGAATTGGTGCTCCGTCCACAATACAACGAATTAAAAATTCTGTACCATTTCGATCAGTGCGCCGGGACCCAACTGAACATCCAATACGACTCGTTAGTGGATTATAGAGATATGAAAATACTTTGGCCGATGTATCATCTGGCTGGGTACGATCAACGATTATCGATGTAATTTCGGAAAATAATTCATCGAGAAAATCATGAACAGCGTACAGATTTTCTTGGTATAGTCGAACGATTTTAAACTGATTTAATTTTGGATCTTCGGCTAAATTAAATCAAACAGAAAAAAAACATATATTTTTCAGTGTATTAGGTATACTATATACATATTATACTTACGTGTTGCGACACATCCATATTGATTGACAGTCAATCGCAAGATCATCAAATCCGATAAATACTGGAACATATTGTCCCACATGAGTAATCTCATATTTGTGATACCTTGAGATTTTGTAAAATGCGTTATATTGCCAACGGCCAACGAATCTCGAAAACTGTTCAACCGATGTAAAACTAGCTCACGATCTTCATCGGTCAATGGATGCACAAAGTAATTCGATTTGTATTGTATACTCTACAAAAAAAAAACAGAAAAAAAGAAAAATTAAACAACGTTTTCCATATACAAAAATTCAATTGGCAATCTATAAATATTTATTTTCTAAAGTTTTGTTTATTTGCTCGTAGTTTTGTTTATATGTAATTGCTAAATTGGTTTATGTTCCAGTTTATGTATGTTTTCAGTTCACGTAGGAAATTATAAAATCAGTAATTTTTTGAAAAAATCAAATATCAATCATAATATATGGGTGGATAAATATAGCAATTTTTTGTGTTAAATTTCAAATTCGCAATAATTGTACGATGGAAGTTTTGATTTATAAATTTCGATTGAATTATTATTATCTAAATTGCAATAATATGATAACGATAATAATTCAAATTTCGATAGTTTCGATTATCGAGTTCTTGATTAAAACGATTCTCACCACTTTCGTCCTCAAACTATCGGTACTATCTCTACAGCCAATAGCGCCATTCAGTAAACAAATAAAATCCGCATCAATTCGCAGAATGAAGAATACAAGATAAGCTAGATAATTTTGCCACAAGATAAGCTAGATAATTTTGACTGTGTCCGAAACCTGTGATAAATATTTTTTAGTACAGAATTTTGACATTATTTGATAATTATTCCCCTACATTCACAAATTTTTATTATGCCGTCCGAAATGTATAATAAACCTCCCCACCTCAAATGCCTCACCACGTTATATGTTTTTTTTTTAAACGTCAAATTATTCAAACGCCATTATTCAGTCGTGTTTTTCTTGTTATTAATAAATTCGTGTCGATATTTTTATAAAATAAAAGCTAATTTAAATAAAGTTTTATTAATATTTATTTTAATACGGGAATAATTATTTTCATTAATACAAATTTTGTTGTGTTGGGTGTACAATTGTGTTTGTGATAAATAAAAAAATAAAATTGAAAGTGACATTGAATTTTTTTTCCAATAAAATGGATCCAGAAATAGCAATGCAAAACCAAGCATCAAAATATTTATATACAATTAAAACCTGAATTAATTAGTTTAAAAAAATGGGTAATGCTGAAACAGCCCAAGTAATAGCACTGCCATTACCTCCGGCCCAGTATGTGAATTTATACACAGAGGAAAATATACGTAAAAATCGTGCCCCGCGACCTCCACCACCCATCCCTGAAACATACTCTATGTTTGGCAATTTGTTTAACAACGATGACACTATAATCAGACCTCTTGAAAGTCAAGGGTTCAAGCGATTATATCCACAGCATTGTGATCGACGGAAAGAATTAAAGAAGCCGAATCATTCGTCATTTGTAAATTTCTTGGACGTTACCGACCTACTCATTCACTACCCGGACAGCCCGAGGCGAGCAGAAAAGGTATGAAGGACTCCTTTAGTTTATATAAATTCATTTATCATTTATCTAAATACATTTAGATTGAAGATTTAAATCTTCTATTCGTCCACATCCACCACCTGCTAAATGAATTTCGGCCACATCAGGCGCGTGAAACCCTTCGCGTCATTATGGAGATGCAAAAGGGGCAACGACTTGAGACTGCTCAACGATTCCAAAGACATTTAGAGAAGGTGAGAGAGATTGTCAAAAATCGTCATTCGCAGCATTACCAGACAATATACATTTGGACAATAAACTCATGCTGCCTGATAATTTTCTCGATATGGATAACGATTCACAGAATAATGGGGTGGGTGAAGATAGGATTTATCCTCACGACTGACTTATATGCAGTATTGTAGATGATTTACTCTTATAATTAAATTAATAACATTAAATATATTAAATTTTAAAGCTTTTATTTATTAAAAAAAAAGCATTTTTGTATACAATAAATAACATGGTAATGTTGGTTCTTCTGGTGTGATCCGACTCCTCTGGGCGTTTTAAATCTATTAACAAAATAAACATACATTACATAAGCGACTTGTTGAATAGATACAACAATAAAATGGTCAGTACATTGAACTGTAAGAAATTTTACGGGGCCGAGGTTACTGCACAGATTGATATGTAGGCTGGCTCACATTTTC
Source organism: Tipula unca (assembly GCA_951394425.1). NCBI lineage: Eukaryota > Metazoa > Arthropoda > Insecta > Diptera > Tipulidae > Tipula > Tipula unca. The sequence goes on along the minus strand of OX596381.1, from coordinate 129,291,837 downwards.
CACTTGCACTTCTTTTAAATTATAAAAAGTGGCAACATCTTCATAATTGGCTTTTCCGATGAAGCCGGCTATAAAATATGATTCATATAATATTATTTATAATACATATTTTTAATCTACATACTTTTGTGTTATAATTTATTATTTGTACACTATTTATTTTTGTACAGAAACAACACAATGATATAAATTATTTGCACGGATCTGTCAAAAATTATGATAGCGATAGACTATAATAATTTGGGTGTCTTAGGTTTTTGCATGTAAATGTCAAAATTCTGTACTAAAAAATATTTATCATAGGTTGCGGACACAGTCTAAATAGCCGCTCTCCTATAATTTTTTAATATTTTATAAATGAGAAATCATCAGCAACTAGAAATTTAAAGTTTACCAGAACAATGAATCGTGAGAATCGTTTTACCAGATTACACTTAAACCTTTTAAAGACTTTTCTGTATTTTCGTAACGATTTTTTTCTTTTAGAATGTTTGAAACGGGAAAAGAAATATAGTGAGTATTTTAAATGGTCCTTAAGACCTACCTGACAAGTGGCAATTTTTTCATTTCACAACCTATTCATACGAAAATACATTTACGAGTTTTAAAATTCACATAAAGATAGAATAGAATAGAGCCTGTTTTCTATATATTACCTTTAGTGATTTACACTGCGTTTGGTAAAATGTTACTTGTGTCGAAAGTAATCAATTAAAATTACATAAAAATATAATGTGGCTAGTACTGTAATTATGAATTTTATTCACTGCATGGCTTAGTATACGATTATTAGTAAACGTGTCATTAGACTCCAACGAAAATTTGAAAATCGAATAAGTCAAAATATTGGATTGTATAGATGTGACCAAATTAGTCTCTAACAAAAATTAAATGGCTAATATTGAATATTTTACTCAACTAAAGCACTTTTAATGCTTTGGACAAACAAAGGCACATAATTTTTTTGAAGTTCGCTCGTGGAGCTAACAGGATTAGATATGACTAAGTTTGCAACGTAAAAAACGTGTTTTCGCCGCCCTCGATAGCACAGTAAGTAGCGTCCTTGCTTTGTTATTCGAGGGTCTCGGGTTCGATTACCGGTGGTGACAAAAGATCACGGTTGGGTGTTTTTAATATGTAAGTATATGTGTTTAGCCCGTTAGTGGCATTGAGTGCTGGAAAATTGAAAAAATGCTCCAATCTTTTAAAGTGGTTTAGTAAAATAAAATATTGAATATCAAACATTAAATTTGCACGTTATGTGTACAATGTGTAATGAATAGTTGTTGTATTATATACACATTACACACTAATTCATTAACCCATTGTTAGTTTCAGCAAAAAGATCACGTTACTACATAAATTCGTGTGATTTTTAGTAAATGTTTAATAAATATGTGTTTTTGCTTTTTAGGAATGATTTAAAACAATATTCACGCGCCTGTAAAACTCTATGTTTCATGAATCTACTGATTTGCATATTAATATTAGTCAATTCTTACGCGAAATGGAATTTCCGACCAAAATTTCCGATAAATAAAACAATGAAATTTAAATGAAAAATTTTCAAGATAAATGAATTACAATATTCTATAAATTAATTATTTTTTATTTCAGAAATATGAATAAAAGAGATTGTGTGCCACTGTTGGACCAGTTCAGGTCGAAATTATTAACTGTTTCAAATAAAATAAAATAGAACCAAATTGACATGAACAAAATGGTTACTAACTTAACTAATTTTAACAAAATATTTTCTTACGTAAAATTATTATTGTTGCAGTTCAAACAACTTACTACATATAATGTATACTTGTTTAATGGTTTTATCATAATTTATTCCAATCGATGCATCCACCTGGTGTGAATTTCAAAAAAAAAAATCACAATGCCGATGAACTCTAACGTGAATTTTAACGCATTTTCAAGACGTATGCATGGAAAAAAATTATAAATTTATAGGTAAGCGTTGTTTAAATTAAAATTATCATAAATCAAGGTATGATCACAATAAACATAATTATTAATTCTTTACAAACTCGTTTAACACGCTGATGATAAATCAAAGGAACGCCCAAAGTGATAAAATATGCGTTGTGAATGTTACAATCGCTTTGATGTTGCATGAAAGCCCGCTTTTTGATTATCTACAGGCGCTTAATAAATTATTGTTAAATTTTGTATTCAAATATTGTAAAATTTACAAAGCTGTATAAATATTATGAATATTTTTACTAAGCTCAATTTTGAATTTATAATGCTTAGTAACTAAGATCTAATTTAGCAAATGTAGCATATGTATGTACAAGAATATAAAAAAACTGAATTGAGCTGTAAAAATTATTTAATTTTTTGTCATAATTACCATGCTTTTTGGTTAAGAATGCAAATTTTTAAAAATAAGCTCTTAAAAATTTGAAAATTAAAACTTTCCGAATTTATCGAAATTGATGAATTTCTTGAACTATTCCATTTTACAAAATTTAAGATGTAGCTTATCAAATTTTAAAATATTTAATGTTTACTTGTATAATTTTGAAATAAATAGAATTATATAAGGAATTTTAAAAAGATGTTAAATTAAAAGATGTTACATTTTTTTAAGAATTTCGAAAACTATATTCCTAATTTTCAAATTTTAAGTTAAAGAGTTTTATGAAGTTTATATTACTAAAATTTTATAAATTCTAAGATTTATTCTTTTGATTATTTGAAAATTTAATTATTTTTACGAATTTTAAAGTATATTTTTAGTTTTTAGTGAGTTTAGAAGAGATTATTACGAATTGTTCAAAATAATGAACCTCCAGCCAATAACCTGATAAATTTCAGACTTTTCGACTTTAGCAACTATTGAACATAGATTTTTGTCGTTTCACGCGTGATTCATGAGATTTTAGTATACATACAGGTATATATGTACATCAATTTTTAGTTGTGTAATGGCTATTTCTTGAAAGTGTTTTTTGTTATAAAGGGTTTTCTAATAAGAGGTTTCATTTTGATATTTTAAAAAAACGAGATGTCCTCGATAACTTCACGAATTCCATCTTTAAGATCTTCAATCGATTGTGGAGCATTGGCATAGACCTTATCCTTCACTTGGCCACAAAGAAAAAAGTCTAAGGGTGTTAAATCACAAGAACTCGGTGGCCAATTTGTATCAACTCTTCGAGAAATAACACGGTCAGGAAACTTTTCTTGCAAAATTGCGATTGTTTCGTTGCTTGTGTGGCACGTAGCGCCGTCTTGCTGAAAAAAACGTCGGCCACATCAATATCTTCCAATTCCGGCCATAAAAAATCGTTAATCATAGCTTGGTAGCGTAATCCATTCAACGTAACAGTTTCACCAGCCTCATTTTCGAAAAACTATGGTCCAATGATACCGCCAGCCCAAACACCGCACCAAACAGTGACACGTTGAGGGTGGAGAGGCAGTTCAAAAATCATTCTTGGTTTTTATGAGCCCCAAATGCGACAATTCTGATTATTAACGTAGCCTCCGAGCTGAAAATGGGCCTCATCACTGAAGATGATTTTTCGATGAAAATCCGCATAATTTTGATGCGCATTTGAAGGATTCTTCACACTTGCCCCAACAGCTCAAATTGTCCCACCAGTTTCACTATTGGCGGCCGAAAAGGTGCTTCACGACGACCAAAAAGTGCTTTAGTTTTGCGAACTGTGACTGCAAAATTTTCACCATTGTTGTAGTGAATTTTAACAATTTCAATGCGTTATGAGAAAATGGTATGTATTTTAGTGGAGGTTATGTGTATAATTATAATTATTGTTAAATAATTATAAGTTCATGTGAAATACTCGTAAAAATAGTAAATTGATGTGACGCTTGTACTTCTGTAATACATATACAATGATGTTTCATTCATTTATTTAACCCGCGAAAACAGATTTTAAATAAAAATAAATAGAAGATTTGTATATATGTACATAGTTTTGACATAACGATATTTATTTTAAATACATAAATAAAGAACAACAAGTACGTAAATAAAGAACAACAAGTACAAAGGCTTGCTTCATGCACTGAAATCAATCCACAAACATTGTATTAACACACAAAGTAGCGTTGTTTGAGGAATTCATTTCTCGTTACAAATTGTTCATCCAAGGCTTAGGATGTGTCTTTTTTCTAGAATAAATTTGTACGTTATTTCGTAGGCAATTCAGCAATTTGTATTGTGACCACGGTCTGCTAGGTTCTATTTCTATAAATTCATTCGATAAAATATCGAATAACGGAATGAGAAAAAGAGGTGGTATGCAAATTGATTCGAACATGCTGAGATCGAAATATAAAGCGGAATTGAATAAACGTAATAGCCTACAAACTTAAAAAAAGAGTCACAAATGTCTATCGAATATCGATACTTCTTTGTGATGCGCAATACGTTAATTTCTAAATCCAGTTGTGATTCAATCAAATTTGAAGCGCATCAAAGTTTCTTAAAAAAATAGGATCACAATAATAATTAGTTTGAGAATCACTGGAGCTCATAGCAATCAAAAATGTTCACAGGCCTTTCTTAATTTCATAAATATAACCTCTGTAAAATTGAAACATTCTGAAAATCAAATAATATAGCTATTGCGAACCGGTCGTTACAGCAATGTTCGGTTATTAGTTTCAATTTATTACTTTGAATTTCATATTTTATTTTATTTAGTTAAAAAAAAACTTCAATATGCCATTTTATAAACAAGCATAATTGCGAAATTTAATTTGAGAGGGACGGCCCTCAGATAATATCGTACGACGAGCAAATTAACGTGGATAATGATATTCAGGAACATCCATTTAATACAGCAATATCAATTTCGCGAAGTGTTGGCGTTAGCGGTCGGGTGATTACCAGAATTTGTGAAAAAATACAGCATACCCAAATTATGTTTCCTGACGAACATCAAATATTAAGGTTAATTAAGGTGTACATTAATGAAAAATGTATACAAAAATACACAAACCGGCGGATTCAAAAGCATCATCGTTCGATAACAAATTATTAAACTATTAAATTAGTTACACGTACAAATATTTTTGGTTTTTTTCGAAATAACTGACGTTTTGCGTTGCACGGGACTTTCTTTATTTGTGTTGGAATTCAGTCAAAACTAGATGAACAACGCCCTCTTGATGAACATACATCTATATTTTTAATAAATTACTTTCAATGGTTCTTCGGTTTTAATTCAACCAATGTAAATTTTTCAGAATTGGTAACTTATCTGCTGAGCTCTGTAATGATACTATTTCCAGTTTCTTATGAAGTTATGATGCTAAAGGGCCTTCCAATAAGAACATTTTAAACAGTACAGTATAAAGTAGCTATTTTAAAAGTTCCGTTATTCAGGTGTTTTAAAAATAAACAGTAGAAGGTTGTAAAACGTATTAAAATAATTAAAATCCATTAGAAAAATGGTGAATCTGCAAAAAAAAACATTTCGTAAAGTTCAAAATAATTCAAAAATTTGAGTCCACTGGTTCAGTAGCAAAGAAGCAGACAGCAACACGTACACGTTCAGGTTGTTCAACCAAAAATATTGCTACAGTGAGAGAAAATGTTGCAGAGAACACACGTTTATCGATTTCACGACGTTCTGAACAATTAAACTTGTCCACAACGACCACGCATGGCAGATTTTACCCAACGATTTACCTTTACATCCTTAAAAGATCCAATTGGCCCCAGAATTAATCCCGCAGATTGGATCATTAAGGTAACGGTTATTCAAAAAAAAACATTTTTTTCGACAATATTGTCGCATTTGAGCTTCAGAAAATGCAAGAGCCATTGTTCGTGTTTGGTTCGCTATATGGGTCGGAGGCATCATTGGTCCGCATTATTTCAAAAATGAAGCCAGTAACGCAGCTACTGTCAAAGGTGTTCGCTACAGAAACATGTTAAGACATGTTTTATGACCAATATTTGATGGTATAAATATTAACGACCTGTGGTTCCAACCACTCCCATTTACATAATCTATATGCATCTCCATTACTTTCTGGGAAAATTCGTGGGTTACATTAAAACAATCACCCTGTATTTACCAATCTTACTCATGGCCATTTATGATTTGTACTCGGATTTGAAACCTGACGTATGAAAAATATTCTTTGTATCATTAGCCAGAACTATCCCTCAAGACCTTAATAATTCAAAGTATCGAAAAAATATGTGATACTCTGAAATAAGAATATCTTAGATAATATTTGAACTAAATCCTTTAAGCTTAGCCAAATTTTTAATCGAATATTAGCTTTCTTTAATTTAATTTAAACTGAGGTAGACGAGCTTTAAGAAATTTTAATAAAAATACTATGCAATTAGTATTACTTTATTCTTTGCCGGATTAATGAGTGAAATAGAAAATGCGCTTTTAAAGAAACCACACGTTGGCCACAACTTATTGTTTGATATCAACTTATATTTTATTTTCATAATTATTGATTTATATTTTGGTTTAGTCCAATTTTGATTAATTAATTGATAATAAACAATCTATTGTCAAAAGCTAACCGGCCAGTAATACTGCACGCAATGACTTACAACATTTTCAGCCCAAGGATCTTTTGAGCCCAAGGGAGGAAATTATTCCAAATTCACGATTTTTTTAACTATATGCATATACCACAAATATGCATGCTTATTGATCGTACATTAAGCCAAGCTGCAAATATTATCTAGTGGCGCGGCTACCTTGTCGTCTGTTATTTCGACGAATGGAACTTCGGCCTAATTCCAGAAGGGAATTTGGCCTAAATGTTTTGTATTTGAAAATATGATTTTTTTTATTATTTTCAAATTAAAATAATTTGGAAATTAAGCGTCAATGTGTTCCGTTATTCAGGGTTTTGTTTTAAATTTCAGTCAAAATTCTGCAAAAAGATGAATGTTTTTCGGTCAACAGGCAAAAGGAAATTTAGCCAAAGTTTTGTTGAAATCGACTGATTTTAGAAATGTCAACTCAGGTAAAAATGGAAACGCCGCCCAATCTTAAGTTCGAGTTACGTAACATAGAAAAATTACTTAAAGCCCGTTTCATGGTCGCTCGAGAAACTATAAAATTAAAAATAACTAAAGATATTGGAAAAGTAGACTGCGTAACCTTACAGTATTGGTTATATTGAGCATAACCATGTAAATAAAATGAATTTAAATAACCTTATTACTCGTAAATTGTAAAGTGCGAAAAGTAACAAATTAGTTGTTTATTGAAATATTATAAAAAAATAGACTCTATACATTATATTTTGCTTGAGGACCCGGAAAATGTAGCTACATCACTGTCAGATCGTATTACATATTAGCATTAACCTAACGTAATTCACACAACATAAAAAAAACAATTTCAGCATGCTTGGTTTACATGTACTAATTTTCGTGTAATAAAATTTAATTTAATTTTAGTTATGATACTGATCACAAGGAGTGGTGGTTGCCCTTGATTTTCGAGTCGAATAGTCATGTTTGTTTTATTTTAAATAAGTTTGAAATTTTCAATTTCTGCGGGCTATACAGAAAGATGCCATCTAAATAGCTAAGTTGATGCAGGGAACATGAAATACGAATGACAAATCCGTTAAATTGACACTGAAGGGGAAAACTTTTATTCATGGATTGATGTGTTTGGCTTCCATTCCATTTTTGTTTACAAATAAAAAAAATGGGGTGCTTTTCTCCTTCTTTCGCCTGTGCGGGAAATTTACCATTTTATTGAGAGAAAAGTGAGAGAAATTATGTAGGTACATATGTAAGAATTCGAGTTTGAAAAGTCTGGCAACACTCAACATTCGAATTCGACCGCCCCGAATGAGAATTCAACAAATTCAGTCCATAACTGTTTTGTCTAATAAAAACTGAATGGTATATAGGTAATGCAAACAAGGATTAAATTTATGTAAATACTGAAATGTGTATATTATGCGAGATAATGAAATTTATTTATTTTAAAATACAAAAAAGTAATTTAGAATAAAAAATAATTTGTATGAACGTAGGGGTAAACGTATGTGTCACATGATAACTATTTTTGGCATTTTTAAACAAACACATAAAATTGATACACTCTATCTCTTAGTTATGAAATAATGACCTCTAGTGAGAATGGCGCCTTTCAATTAGTTGTCTTCGAATTAGATGTTCAACTCAAGTTAGATTTATGTATGATATTATATTTGACCTTGAAGTAATCAAATTTCCAAATCAAAAATATTACAAAAATACAATCCTTAAAGTTAGTTCATGGAATTTTATACTTTTTTTAATTGTTTTATTACAATTGACTTACAAATCATCTAGTAATTTTGCCAATGTTATTTTTGTTCACGTGTAACGCATTGGTTAATTTCGTCCATAATTTCTTGATTATCCAGTCGCTTATTTAAGGCTTCTATAGTCCTCTTTCTTGTTTTATTGTACATTTTGGAGAGACATTTTTACATATAGAGCACGCTTCCGTAGTATGATACCGTTCGCAAAATTTCTGCGCGATTATATTGAAAATATTTTTGGATATTTTCTTTAATATTTTAAGTTAGCAAAGTGGAAAGCCCTTTTTATTTGTTTTGGCCCCTTGCTCATTTTCAATTTTTTGCTTTTTAATAGTATTTACCGTGTCTTCTAATTGCAGTATTTTTCATTAAAGGTCTTCCAATATGTCCTTCTTCGAGTAGATTTGATGCAGACCTTTGGCAATAACCTTAATAGGGCGGTAATTTTTAACTTTATATGTGTGCCATTTGATCTCTTCTATATTTAGCATCAGATGATTTTAAGCTTTTCCGCTGGTATAATTTTTTTAACCGTCATACTCATTGTATTCCTTACCCCCTGCCCCGTCCTCGGGAAACATTGAGTATTCATATTTCGGTTAATTATTTGTCGATCGATAGTATAACTTCTTAATAATTGAGGATTGATTAATTGTATAATTGCATATTATGAAATCTTATATCTATAAATCTTAAATAAGTTTGTCATGTAAAAACCATTATTTTCCATGTCGTTATGATTCATTTGTTTTGTAATGAGTCGTCATCGCAGTGCAATGATTATACAGAACAACAATTATTACAATATACATAGAGTATAGTATTATAGTTGATGTATTAATCATATATAGTATAAAAGATTTAGGGGATTTCGATTATCGAAAGTGAATAACATATGGTCGCATTGCAAACCAGCTTACAATATAGAAATGACATTGGAATTGTAAAAAAGATGACGGCACTTTATATTTATGTACATACATACAATTTTTAACAACAAATTTAAATTAATATTTTATGTCTATGTACAGTTCTATAAATTTAATTAACCGTATAATAAATAGCCAAGTTATACATTTAACTCGTACTCGTATTTATAATATGTACATTGTACATATATACCAAATTTGTGTATATTATTCTAGAAATTAAGTGATGATGACAGTTTTGTTCTATGTAAAAAAAAACCAGTGTCAAACTTTTTGGCACGTTTTATCTGCTCGAGTGCGAATAGTATACGCTATTATAATATGTATATTCGCGCGCACCCACGCCTCCATAAATAAATAAATTAAACTGATTTAGTCTGCGCGCGCTAATTAGAACAAATTAGAAAATATTTTAATTGACTGTTAACAGCAAACGCAGCTTGTTGCCGAATGCTTTTTCAGCTTTAATTAATTCAACCTTTTCGATTTAAAATCATATATTTTTATGCTTCTTGTACATATGGTTCAAAATTAAGATATTTATTATTCGCACGCGAGAGAAGAATCATGCGTGTGATTTACGGCCCTAAACGCGAAATAGATGGTACATACCGAGCTCTGTACAATTTCGAGATCAGAGATCTGATGAAGATCCCCGATATTGTACATGAAGTTAGATCTCAGCGAGTACGCTGGCTCGGTCACGTTCTGCGTGCTGATCCGGAACGAATTGTGCAGCGATCTCTGAAAGGAGAGCCACCATATGGTAGGCGCAGAGGTCGTTGCAGGCGACGATGGCTCCACGATGTAGAGAACGACTTGGCCTCTTCAGATTGTCTAAGACGGTATGAAGACCAAGCTCAGGATCGAAACCGTTGGAGCCAGATTGTTGATTCAGTAAGGGGCCAGTAATGGCCTTTAACACTGTTATTATTATTATTATTATTATTATTCGCACGCTGCTTTCAATTATAACATCATCACGCTTGCCTGAAGATAAATTATTGATGTTAGTTGAATCATTTGTAAAAGAGGCAAAATTGTCTCACTCAAAACTATGCATTGTTTTGAACCATAACTCATGTAATCATTCGAATAGAAAATATACACAAAAAAAAATGCCGCATTTCAAATAAATTACAGATAATAAAATTGAAAACCTTGATGTTATATTTACCTATTTAAAAAACTGTGTGTACACCGACACAAAAACTATTGAAGTACATAGTGGGAAAACGCCAAAACAAATACCAAAATAAAAGAACTAAATTGTTTACACTTATAGTATATTGAACAATAAACAGACAAACTATTCGTCGTTCTGTATCGATCGATATACTAAATATTGTTTAAATAAAATTTATTGCATAATCACATGCAACGCGGTTACATTGTGGCAGTGGTTCTTGATCGGTGGGCTTCGGGGCACATTACTGTAAAATACTCCAAAATTTTGAAATATTTAGAATATTTCAAATTTTCAAGTTCATTATACATGAATACATAAGTGAATACTTGAAGAGAAAAAATAGAGAAAGCACGCGCATGAGCTGGCGCCTATTGAGTGCCATTCTAATTTGGCTAACATAGTATTGTAAACAAAAAAATAAATAAGCAACACAATTCTAGTGAATCATATATACATGTTTGTTTGATCTTCATGTTCCTCCTACTACACCACTTATTAGTTTCAATGTTAAATCGATTTTATGATCTAATCTTTCTCTAAGAATTTTATTGAACATTATTGGTTCTGTTTTAATATATAGCTGATATTGTTTTGTATAATTTCTTTGTAATATAAACATTTATGTCTAAATAACATTCGACTAACTAATTAATGTACATTTTCTTTTAAAATCGAAAAATTCCATTACTTGTTGCCGCACAACCAAAAACACTAACCAGACATAATCTTCGAAGATTTTTTTTTATATATATTCTTGTGTGTTTATTACTTTTTAAGATCAATTGGCTTGCTTTCAATATTATTTATGTATGCACATAATGATATATTCGGAGAAGGGGTTGAAGGTAGAAAGCAGTTGTTGAAAAGTAAAAATACATAATGTGACCTACAATTGTATTTATGCTCTCAAGGTGAAAATCGAAAGAATAAAAAAACCGAATTAGAATATTATGGAATTTCTTTTGAATTTTTGTCACACAACGCACATCATCGTACACACTATATAAATGTTGATGTAATAATTCTAAATTTAAATAAATGATTTCCGCCTATAATAGAAATTCGATCGATATGTATACATAAATATATATATAAATTGAATTAGAAGGAACTTACTGGATCCGAAATACATCCAATATGTTTTGGTGTGTTGGCCGGACATAATTTCTCAAAATCACAAAAATTCGGTGGGCCACTATTTTTATCACTAACACTGTTGTTATCAACTGCCGCACAATTTATAAGGTCACATTTATAAAAGATACATAGAATTAACAATAATACTTTATTTTTAAACATTTTGTTATTTATTTTTATAACACCTCGCGTTATTATTTTAGATAGATATATACAACAAACTATATAAACTTTAATTTAAATCGAATGATATGCTTGTACGACCGCTGCTCTACAACTAAATATTTTGTGTAAATTATTATTCAAAAATACATCGTGTATTTTTCACATTTAATATTTTCAGTTGTGTGTGACTGTGTTGATGCCAGTGTATGATTTGTAAATATTTATTTATATATATAAGACGCGGTAAATTAAGAAATGCCAGTAATAATGACAACACTATGTCGCCAAACTGGAATACATTTTGCAATAAACCTGTATTTTTCATTAATACGATTGTGCGTGCGGTTATAACAATGATTCATTAAAAATTTAATTATTTATCATTTGGTCTGGTCATCACAATTTACTATATACTGACCGTTTAAATAAAAACCATAACAAAAATACCCATACTACTAAAAACTAAATCCAAATATTTGTCTGTTTATAGTGTATGTGTGATATTGCGATTTACTATTGTTGTACTTTTTTTTGATAGTTTAGTTTCATGATATTGATCATTATGATCATAATAAAAATTGTACGAGATACGTGTATGACGTTATAAGTTTTTTCCTCTACAAAATTCTACTGAAAATTATCGTCTGAAATGAGAATATGGTTTTTATATACGTAATAGGGTGGACAGGTGGAATTTTTTTAAATACACACATTTCATGCGTAACTAAAATGATGGAGTTTAGGACAAGCGTACTCTTATTTTTTTTTTTTTTTGTTAATGATCTAACATAAATTAACAAGGTATGTCTAGTGAAAACTGAAATTTTAATGAAAATAAAAGTCGGTATAGATCGAATTCTTAAATTATCTTTTTTCTGTTACCAAATATTCTCAGAATTAGCGATTTGATTTCTATTATTCTAAATAAGCGTGGGAACAGTTTTGGCACGCGTTTTTTTTTTTTTGGGTGTGAATCAATTTTGAACTTATGTACATTTACATTTACAGAAATTGTGGTGTTTTGGAATTGCTTATAGTAGAGGTATTTTAGGCCGATATAACACAGAAAATCAAAATATATTTTGTTCGTTTTCACAAAACACAGTGCTATCTGTTTGCATGCATATATACTATATACTGATTGTGTACTGAGTAAATGGGTGTAGTATGTGAATTTAAAAATCACTTGAAATAATGCTATGCACAGAGGTTTCACGGTACACTATATTACGTGCGATTTTCAAAATACCTTTTGCATGCTGAAAATATCTTTCAGGTGACACTGTAAAATTCCGATTAAATGAATATAAATAATTTAGAATCGAGAATGACAAATTCACAAACAGGACACTGAAATACATTTTTAGAATTGCTTATAACCTTAAATATGCCGCATTCTAAGAAGTCAAGATATTTCCAGGATGGTTGGAAAATTAACGTATTTCTTATGTAAATGATGATGCATGAACATGTTTCCCAAGAATACCACCGCAGTATCCTTTGCTTGTCGTAGGAGACGACTAAACGGTTGGATCGCTGGGCTGACAACACACATCCGTAAAAAAATAAAGTATTTATAAAGTCAACAAAAAGAAAAATGCATACCGCCAAAACAACACCGGACCCCCGCTCAAGTCCCGGACACGAGATTTAGGATCGGCACGTGCGGAACGTGCAGTCACTTAGAAAACCAGGAGCGTTGGAGGGCCTTATCACGTGCATGAAGCAGTATCGGCTGGAACACGTTGCTCTTCAAGAAACTCGCTGGCCTAAATGTGGAGACCATGTATCCCAGGGCTATACGTTGCTCTACAGTGAAGATGACCTCGGAAATCTTGGAGCTGGATTTCTTCTTGGGCCGCAGGTAAAGAACACTCTTTTGGATTTCCAAGACGTCAATAACCGATTGTGTAAGCTTCGCTTGCGCATGAAGTTAGCCAACCTGTCGATAATTTGTGTACATGCGCCCACAGAATTCAGCCAGCCCCAAGATAAAGACTCATTTTACAATGACTTTGACGATCTGATGGGATCTATACCCGAACACGATGTTAGAATGGTAATTGGGGACTTTAATGCTAGATCTGGCAGAAATCAGACCAACTTGTGTGAAAACATAGGCCCGTACTCCCGACACGAAACTGCGACCGATAATGGTGAGAGAATGATGAACTTTGCAATTGCTTATGATCTTAGAGTAGCAAGCACATTCTTCCATTACAAACACATCCATCTAGAGACATGGACACATCCTCGCGGAACTTCCCGCAACCAAATTGACCATGTGTTAGTTTCTAAAGGACGGGCTCGGGTTGTGCAGGATGTGAGAACTTATCGGTCAGCAACCAAGTACGTAGGCAGCGATCATCATTTGGTCGCTGCAAAGCTACGATGGAAGTTTTCGTACAAGTCTGGGAACACAGCGAAACGCATGGTACGTTTCGACTGTGAAGGTCTGATAAATGAAGATCAAAAGAAACGATATCAGGATCTTGTCAGAGATAGCAATGATGAAGCAAACTATCAGTCTGACTATGCGTGAACTCTGTCTGGGAGGTACTGAAAATTTCGGAAAAACGAAACCGCTCACCTGGAGTGGACTGCATTAATTCGGAGCTCTTGATATTCGGAGGGGATACTTTGTGGAACTGTCTTTTCGACCTTATTCGATTAGTATGGCGAACCGAAGTTATGCCTGACGAATGGAAAGTAGCCGCGATATACCCCATCTTTAAGAAGGGAGACCGCTTGAAGTGTGAGAATTATCGCGGTATAGCTCTCCTTTGCCCAACATACAAGTTATTGTCATACATTGTATTGGATAGAATCACTCCTCTAGCGGAGGGCTTGGTTGGTGACTATGAGGTTTTCGTCCGAATCTGATCACTGATCAGGTATTTTCGCTGCGAATGATTCTATCTAAATATTATGAAACATCCATCCCCGTACATCAGGTGTTCCTGGATTTCCGGCAGGCCTATGACTCGATCAATCGAGAGAGTTTGTGGTCTGCCCTGGAATACCTAGGAATGCCAACAAAATTGGTACGACTGTGTAGGATGACAGTGACGCAGTCTCAATACTGTGTTAAAGTTGAGAACAGGGTATCGACAATTTTTGTTCTGTTCCCGATACTCTTTAATCTCATGTTGGAGTACATCTTTCGTAAAACTGAAACACCTTAGCGCAACATCTTATATCGCCAGTCTAATCAGGTGCTTGCATATGCAGATGACATATGCGTGATTGGACTGAATAGCAACGGAGTGAAAGAAATACATGATCCGCTTGTAGAGTTTTCAGCTTCAGTTGGACTTCAGATCAATGAGTCCAAAACGAAATATCTGATCTCTGGTTTTAGGGACAATGGCACACTAGATTTTAGTAGTGCCACCACCACACGTTTGAGGGAGTGAGGAGGTTCATATATTTTGGTTCTCTTATCACTCACGATAACAGTGTGGGAGAGGATATTAAAGTGCGGCTGGCAGCTGGCAGTCGTGCTTTGTTTCCTCTAAGGCCACTGCTAAAATCTAAACACTTATCAAGTGTCGTGAAGCTGAAACTTTACAAAGCGTTGATCAGGCCCGTTGTTATGTTTGGATGTGAAAGTTGGGCGCTGATGGATGAGTACGAGAGATGGCGCCTTACATTTGAGAGAAGAGTCATGCGTGTGATTTACGGCCCAAAACGCGTAATAGATGGTACATACCGAGCTCTGTACAATGTCGAGATCAGAGATCTGATGAAGATCCCCGATATAGTACATGAAGTAAGATCTCAGCGAGTACGCTGGCTCGGTCACGTTCTGCGTGCTGACCCCGAACGAATTGTGCAGCGATCTCTGAAAGGAGAGCCACCATATGGTAGGCGTAGAGGTCGTTGCAGGATACGATGGCTCCACGATGTAGAGAATAACTTGGCCTCTTCAAATTGTCTTAGACAGTATGAGGACCATGCTCAGGATCGAAACCGTTGGAGCCAAATTGTTGATTCAGTTAGGGGCCAATAATGGCCTTTGAAAACTGTTTAATAATAATATGTAAATGATTCCGGAAAAACCTTTCCAACCCGAAAAAAAAATTTATCAGTATGTTTCAGTTCACAAATTTTTCTAATTTATTTTAATTATAAAAATACAAAATTAATTATCAATAAGCATTAGTACGTAATAGTTTCATTAGTGGTTTATCTTTAGGACTTCCCCAAAAAAATGTATAAATATTGGAGATAATTCTTATACTTAATATTGAAACTAAAAGCACAAATGATTCTAAATTAAACCTTTAGCTTCATGATACCAAAAAGGCTGATAAGAATTATTTGTAAGATGGATGGATCTATCTTTAAGTTTATAACATTGAGAAGGTTATCTATAGGATTTCCCCCAAAAAATTATAAATATTAGAGATAATTCGTATACGTATATACTCGTATACTATTCAAACTAGTAGTACAAGCGAATCTATACGTGAAACCTTTAGCTTCATGATACAAACATATGGGATGGTGTAAAATTCAGTCAACCAAAACATACCAAAATTGAAAAATTCTTTTTCGGGATGGTTGTACGGGCTTACTCTACATACATGGGTAGTTGACATTGTAAGCGCATTTTAAATTCTGCAAACCGACAACGTCGTGAATGCTTTCAGCATTTTTAACTCTGTAACGGTAATGCAAAATACCTTGACCATCCCAATGCAACAAATATTCGGAGAGCTACTCACACATCACCTCAATTGATACATGCACTCTGATATTCTTTATTGTTTTTATTGATCGGATAACCCAGATAACCCCACATTCTCATATTTGCTAATGACGTAAAAATGTATCATACGATTGAAGAAATGGGTGATGCTAACAAACTGCAAGATGACCTCAAGAGGCTAAGCGAGTGGTTTGATCAAAACTCATTACTCTTAAATATCAAGAAATGCAACATTATGTCTTTTCATCGTAAAAAAAAATCCAATAACTAAAGCGTATTATATTAATGAAAATGAAGTTCAAAGAGTTCAAGAGATTACTGATTTGGGAGTCCCGTTGGTCGAAAACGTTAGTTTCAACAGACACATCGATAACTGTCTTGCTAAAGCGAACTCCATGTTTGGCTTTGTCAAGCGAAAGACTGGGGACTTCAAGGATATTCAAACATTACTTACACTTTATTTCGCTTATGTAAGATCTCAAGTGGAATATGCCGGAATCGTGTGGAATCCTTACTACGATGTACACATCAAATAATTCCTGATATTCCTGTTTAAAAATAACCGGCTGGGATTATTACCACAACATACCTTTCTATCAAAATGTTGCTCGCCTATCACCATATTCAACAAGGTGCAAAGAATATAAAATTGGCACCTTTCAAAATAGACGTATTCTGCGCCTTTATCGGAAACATTAACTTTAGATTCATTTTTCTAACAGCTTCAACTTTGAAGTATACTCTATTTAACATTTATAAGATTTGACTAAATCTTTAATTATGTTTCTAAATTTTGTGGTTTGAATTTGAGTTTAAATTTTAAATTTACGTTAACTTGTTTAATAATCTATTTATTGTGATTATTTTTATTTATATGAAATCATAAATGTAAATTACAAAATCGATTTCTTTAAGTAAATAAATAAATAAATATATTCAAAATGTTTAAAAAGCGATATAATAAGTTTCTGGATTCCCATATAATCCAAATACTTGTGCCAATCGTCCTTCATCAATATTAGAGGGAGATTTTCTGAGCGAGAGTTCACATTCATCGAACAGTGTGAGCAATTAATTTTCTAAACTTGCTACTTCCTTATCGTTCTTTACGCCAATTAATACGTCGTTCGCGTTTCCTGATGATTTTCGATACATGTGGATATCCTTTGAAACGTTTGCTGGCTCGGTACATATAGCAATCTTTATTATTTTTTTTTACAATGCCATCGGCTTTATTCTTGATTCTATTCAGGAAACTAACAAGCCGTTTTCAAATCCGACAACTAATAAAATACAAATCTTATGCTATGTTAATTCTTAAAATTAGCATGCAATGTTTGATTATTGTTACTATAGGGTTACTCTAATTAAATAGCTAGATCCAACCGATCTTCTTTTTTTTGTGCACTGAAATCTGGATCTTCTCAGCAATTCATTGGCCAATGTTGGGATGTTTTTATAATTTTGAATGGTACTTTTTCCTGTATTGCTTTATCATAACTGATACTGTTTCGATATTCAGACCGCGAAGTTCTTGGATACATTCGTTGAAGTTATATTATGTTGGAATCGCAAGCAGCGCTCCATAATTAGATACTATATCTCCATATTGGTTTATGTACCATTTTATTTAACAAAACCTTATTGCCTAGGCTTCAGTTCATCTTAAAATATCTTAATACCTTAATTTGTTGATATTTAGTTCAAATGTGTTTCTTCCATATCATCTAAGTGTAGCCCAAGATATTTTACATGTGAATGGTGCGAAGATTGGTATTATGTAACTTTACTGGTGGACAGGTATGTTTATGGAGTGTTAATGTAATATGTACCGATTTGCACTCGTTGGCCTTAATTCTCCATTTAGTTACCCATACTTCAATTTCATGCAAATATTCTTGTATATTTTTAGTCGATACAGCTATTATTGCTGTATCATTTGCAAAAGTTGATATTTTAACCAAATTAGAAGTTGGTTAACCTGATGTGTATATCAAATATAATATTGGTCCCAATACCCTTACTTTGTGGAAACTAGAAATGCTAAAAGTACTTTTCGATTATTCAGTAAACACTACTAACATTTGTTTACACGATGCGTCTCTACGTATATTAAAGGGAGCCTTTCTTAAGATTGTCCTTTCTCTTGATCTTTGTTAATCTCATTCTGTGTGTAAAGCGATTTGGGCCTATTATTCTTGTTGCATTTACCTTTGCAAGTCTGTGGACTTTGGATTACATTTTATTTTTGAAATTATAGTAATGTACCGTTCAATTCCTGTTTGCACTAACATTTTACTATTGTTGTGACAACCTTTGTTAATCTTTGCCCTGTCTCAGTTATTATATTAGCAATGTTTTCCTCACATGAATTAATTAATTTCTTTTGTTATAGTGGATACAACAGTGTTACGATTAATAATTTTTTCTCTTTTGAAAATCTATTTATTCAATTCCATATTTACATTATAGTTCATTTTCCCCCAAACTGTTATTGCGTTATTTTCCTTCTCGATGAAAATCCTCTTTGACATTGATAATTTGAAATTAGTTAACCACATTTAAATAATCTTGGGGGTCTGTAATAACTGGTGTTTTAAAACACCAATACTCCCAAAGATCCTATCCAACGGAAGGAAAGAGTGTCCCCTAACTGGGAAGACTAACTCGAAATTCTTTATGTGTGAATGAGCCTTATTTACGAAAAATGTGACCATAGGTTTTAACCACCATACCGATCGGCACAAACCTTATTTTATGACAAGTCACTTGATATTCGCTGGTAATGAATTGCAGATGCCATTCCATTTTCCCCTTTATAAAATTCGTGCTCCATCCATGTATAAATAAAAACATTTTTTGTTGTCATTTTTGTAAAATTGTACGTATATATAGTGGCTGGCGATAATACGCAATCTAATCCTGTATTTTTGATTTTACAATTTTTTTTGGCAAACATACGAAAATCTAATCATTTCAGAAGATTCTTCTTTAGGTGTTTATTACTAAGAAAGCTTTAGCTTTTAAAATATGTACGTATACATATGTACTCTCTTTTGAATCTGCCATGATACTTTCGCCTGATGAGTTTTTCCCCGTTTTATATTTTCTAATAACTCAGTGCAGTGAGAGCAGCTGTCGGATGATAAAGCCCCAAATCCAACGTTGTGGTGTTGACAAATATATTGCGAAATAATGTTTTTTTTACTTTCAAATAGAAAATGTCCTATGGAACATTTTTGTAATAAATATTTAATAATCTATTTATTGATAAGTGGTTTATTGACGAGTGCTTTTACCACGATATTAATGAGACTCTAAACATTTGAATTTTTCCATAATGAGATTTACAGACGTTCGTTTTGCGAATATTTCGTTTGTTGATTAGCTCCACCACGCTTTTCCTTGGGTAATAATCCGGTGGAAAAAGAGTTTCTGGTGATCCTTTGCACCCTATCCTTCGAAATATGTAATATACGCAGGAATGATTTTTGACATACTTCCATTTTAAATTGCTCCGTACCGTTGATTTTAACAAATTATTTTATGGAAATTCTTTTTCTTGAAGCCCTTTCTATATGGAGCTTTAATCGTTTAGGTGTATATGGCTCAATGTTCTGTAAAATAAATGTATCCTGTTCGATTTTATTATTTGTAGAACACAACACGGAGGGAAAATTACGAATATCACCCATGTTTTGTAAAAAAAATTGACATTTTTTGGATTCGATCTCCTCATTTCATATATGTATAACGACTAAAACCAATGTTGTAGGGGTTGCAAAAATGTAGGCGCTAGAAATAAATACATACAATAAAACGCATAATCGGAAGTGGTACTTTTCAAATTATATCTTTTATGCTAGTATCGTAATAGCACGTTAAGCAAGCTTTTGAAGAAAAATTATTATGATAAATAAACCTTCACGAGCTCCGAAAAAATTGCGTTAACTCAAATGGATTATACAGATATTGGAGTGCAAATATTTCATTGTTTTAAAAAACAACGATTGCACTGAAATATTTGCGTATTTTATTTTTATGCTATATACTCGTATATGGATGCTGCTAATGCGTTAAAAACCCAAAATCTCTTTGTTTATAAATTTTATTTTATCCTATCAAGCAAAACGTATTACAATTACACAATACTTAGAAATATTAGTCACCAAATGATCAAAATGATGTGTTGCCGATAGTAATAAGTATGAGGACGCTTCAGAGATGCAGAGAATTGATGTTCGTGGAGAGCTTCTTGAAATTTGCAATTCTTGTCCACGACGCCGAATTGATGTTCCTGGATTTCCACCAAAACTCTCACGCACTGCTTCAATATTGACATTTGAAGGGCTTGTTTTTGAACGACCAGTGTGCTTAGCGTCTACAACTACAACTGATCCGGTCTCCTTGAATTTTTCAATTAGTCTCTAAACAGTTGACGAAGTTAAAACACTATTCCGACCATATTTTGTATGAAATTTTCGAACTGCGGCTGTCAAACTTTCATTATTTTTAAGATATTCTTCAATAATGAAAATACGTTGCTCTATCGTGTAACGCCACATTTTTACTAACCCTAACCTCTCAGCTGTCAAATTATTATTTTTTCGGGTTGCCAACACTTTACTGCACAAATGGCGGCAAATTCAAATGTTGCGTTAATTTTGGGACACCCAAAGTGTATTTATAAAGCCACAAAGTATTATACTCGTTTATGACATTGTTAATATATATGTCCATATAATGCGATTGCATCAAGTAATCGCTGGCCCTCTTTTTTATTTTTAAAATAATATTCATTAAATAATATTGGTTCATGATAATTGATAATTGATAACATAACCAAACTACAAAATATAATGTAAATAATATTTAACTAACTGGAATTAGAATAAACTGATAATGACAAAAATGCATATAGTCATTGAAATTTATAGACCTACGAAAATAAAATAAGTCTTAAATCTAAAAAGTGTTAATTACTAATTGGTCATATTATTACTTTAAACTAAAATTTATCGAAAGTTATCATTAAACTAAAAGACTAAACATTTTATTTTTGAGAAGTTGTAAATTTGGTTATTTTGTTGGTAAAAACCTTGGTGAACAATGCATTTTTGAATAAATGGGAATAACATGCGTATAAATATATGAATAAATCTATGCAAGAATTTGAGTATTTATTCACACCAATATTTTTCGAACATTACCGGCTTTGAGAGCAGATTGGAGGCAATAAAATAATTATACGCTTATCTACCGGTTTTAATTTAGAAACAGAACAGCCTTTCCTATTTTTAAATAGTTTTCAAGATTTCTTAAATAATTTAGCACATCGGTGCTCTGGCTACACAATTTTTGAAAATTATGTATGTTAATTTATTTTTCCGATTCTGGTGGCAATATAATAAAGTGCAGTAACCCCTAGATGGCTAGTGCGTCAGAGGAATTATAGAAATAAATTGTTGAAATTCGACACTGAGGTATATCTAGATGCCATTGTTTCTATACTGTATGCACAATGCCACAAAAATAAGCTAGCCCCAAGGCCATAAACTTCTATCAATTTTGATGTTACTTTATGAAGTTTGATAAAGATATTGATGTACAAAACATAAGTGCCCATTTTGGTTTAAGATTGATTAATAATAATAATAATAAACAGTATTAAAGGCCATTACTGGCCCCTTACTGAGTCAACAACCCGGCTCCAACGGTTTCGATCCTGAGCATGGTCTTCATACTGTCTAAGACAATCTGAAGAGGCCAAGTCGTTCTCTACATCGTGGAGCCATCGTCGCCGGCAACGACCTCTGCGCCTACCATATGGTGGCTCTCCTTTCAGAGATCGTTGCACAATTCGTTCCGGATCAGCACGCAGAACGTGACCGAGCCAGCGTACTCGCTGAGATCTTATTTCATGTACAATATCGGGGATCTTCATCAGATCTCTGATCTCGATATTGTACAGAGCTCGGTAGGTACCATCTATTTCGCGTTTTGGGCCGTAGATCACACGCATGACTCTTCTCTCAAATGTTAGGAGCCATCTCTCGTATTCATCCGTCAGCGCCCAACTTTCACATCCAAACATAACAACGGGCCTGATCAACGCTTTGTAAAGCTTCAGCTTCACGGCACTTGATAAGTGTTTAGATTTTAGCAGTGGCCTTAGAGGATACAGAGAACGACTGCCAGCTGCCAGCCGCACTTTAATATCCTCACCCACACTATTATCGTGAGTGATAAGAGAACCCAAATATTTGAACCTCCTCACTCCCTCAAACGTGTGGTGGCCACTACTAAAATCTGGTGTGCCACTGTCCCTAAAACCTGAGATCAGGTATTTCGTTTTGGACTCATTGATCTGAAGTCCAACAGAAGCTGAAAACTCTACAAGCGGATCAAGTATTTCTTTCACTCCGTTGCTATTCAGTCCAATCACGCATATGTCATCTGCATATGCAAGCACCTGATTGGACTGGCGATATAAGATGTTACGCTGCGGTGTTTCAGTTTTACGAAAGATGTACTCCAACATGAGATTAAAGAGTATCGGGGACAGAGCATCTCCCTGCCGAACACCCGAGTTAACTACAAAACTTGTCGATAGCCTGTTCTCAACTTTAACACAGCATTGAGACTGCGTCACTGTCATCCTACATAGTCGTACCCGTTTTGTTGGCATTCCTAGGTATTCCAGGGCAGACCATAGACTCTCTCGATTGATCGAGTCATAGGCCTGCCGGAAATCCAGGAACACCTGATGTACGGGGATGGATGTCTCATAATATTTAGATAGAATCATCCGCAGCGAAAAGACCTGATCGGTGACTGATCGATTCGGACGAAATCCTCCTTTGATAATAAGATTGATTAATATATGTACATAAATTAATTTCCCGTATGAAATCACATCATCTGTGTTTAAACTTAAAGATTTTTTATGATCTGAACTAGAGTTTTAGAACTTTTGTCTAAGTCTTCTTGTTTTTCAATCAAATAAATGGTCACAGGCAGTGGACAAAGCGGAAATAAAAGCCATCTTTTAGTTAGCTTTGCTAATATGGGAGAAGTCTAAAAGAAACCTCTTTACACGACTTTTAAGAAAACGTCTAACTTTTTCATAGTTAATATCAAAAGGACCAATCGTATCCGGAGATCCAACCATTTTTACATCAAACGGAATTCCCTTGTCTAATTACATACATACTTGTATGAAACTACCCACTCGCCTTTTACTGTATACTAAAAAATAGAACGGAAAAAAACAAGTACATTTATATGTTTCTCATGTATAAAAATAAAGCAGATAAGTTAAATAAATGTTGTCTTTTAAAGATAAGTGAAATAGGTTCGCCTTAGTTACCTTTTATGTAGAGTTTGCAACCAAATTAAGAATATTTGTTTAAAACCCCAACAAGAGCACGGAATATCGTAAGATAATTCTCAAATCTAGTCGGCCGTATGATATTCATCCCATGTACGAATAACTCTTTATAAAAATAAAAAGGGTGGGTTTATACTTTATTCTAAACGATGTATTGAGATAATCTAACGAGTAGTTAAAGTGTGTATCGGATGGTTAATCTAAATATGCGCTGAAGTTAGCTGACTCCGGTGATATTTAGTAACCCTAGAGTTAAACCCAAGTATACCTTCCAGGTTTAATAATGAAATACAGCTGCGACAACACGTTATGTCAACCTCGGAATTTATTATTCCGTATATCGTATGAGCAGACACGGACTGTTCCTTCGATTATCATAATTCCTTCACCTTTAGTTTGCCTTGTCCAGAAAATGGAATTTTTTTATTTATTTTATAGATCTGGTAGATCAAGCAAATGTAAAATAATGTCATTTACTCAATCAGTGGCACACATCACGCATATGACTACAATAATTAAAATGAGAGTTTGTTCGTATATATCCGATTGAAACTTTAGTAGTCACCATTTGAGGACTACCTTCATATGTAGGTAGTTGTAAATCAGTGATGCCACTTGAACTTCGTCGCTAACATTCAGCAGCTATTTTCCTTACTTACTAAATGATAAGACGCAAAGTCTGTTTTTGTTAATGAACCGTCATGTGTACGCTCTATATGATGAGTTAAGTAAAATGAAAACCAGAAGGTCACTGAAAAATGACTGCTTTCATTTTAGTTAATTGTATTTTGCAAAATTGTACTGGAGCTTGTTATGCCACCTATGTATTAAATTTATAATTTAAATAAATAACTATCGTGAAATTGATAACGTTTAAATCAATGGTTTTGCCATAGTACTTTTAAACTTCTTTACTAGATATAACTAGACTCGCGTGATAAATTATAGTTCGTCTATTCATATAAAAACATATTCTAAATATGTGACGATTTGCATATAACTTAATTCATATATATGATTGTCTTTTCCGCATCATCTACGACTATAACTATATATAAGATCCTAAACTACTAATACGTAATATTATTTTCAATGTTTCATTTGCAATAATCCGTAAATCAGGATTAAATTTCTTTCTATTTTTTATTTTATCCTTTTTGTATTTAGTGTTCAAGTTCTGTGTAAGAGAGCATCGGCAAAAATTAAATAAAAAAAATAAATAAATAAAAATCATTTTTGAAATTTTCTAGACCTTATCCAATTTATGAACCGTAAACTCATTAAAAAATGAGAGAATAATTTTAAACAGAACTTTTTTAAGTTTATATTTAAAGCTTTTTTTTTTTTAATTTTATTTTACGAGTATGTATATTTCTGTAGTTTGATGTACACAGCTATTACTTATGCGCTGTTGTTCTTCATTCCAATGTTAACTCTCGAAAACTTTTCGATTATATTATACAAAAACTAAAAAAACAGCAAAAAAAGCTGACTCGTTCAAAAAAAGTTTTATATTTTTATTATAAATATTATCCTTACTATTAATATTATGTTACTATTGTTGTTATTATTTTAATTTATTTTCTTTGAAAATAATCCTCAATCCGTGTCCTATATTTTTTGATTTCGATTCGGGTGATTCCAATATTACTTCTTTTATTAAATTCCAGGCATCATTATATTTCGACATGCTACTTTTAATTCAAAAATACTTGTAAATATCACCAGTTTCTTATATTAATCTCAAAATTGTATTGCACACATCGCAATCTTTTTGTCCTCTAGACTACAAATTATAATATCTTGTTAATTTTAACAATTACCAATTTTGTATGAATGCCAATGTATCGTTAGTACATATCAATTAATACCGGTATTGAATATCGACCAAAATTCTGTTTTAGAGTATGTACATATGTATGTATGTATGTATGTATTTGTAAAACATGGGTTCCTCGAAAAACCGCGTTGCTAGGATTACAGGTGCCATATCCTAGGTACGATGAGGAATCCAATACTAAATAAATGTTTAAACCCACATACCTTAAGGTAAGTCTATTACCACTATTTTCTACTCAAGTACTCACAAAGTAAACACACGAATAATTGTTTTCTACTGATACAAAACAAGTTTTTCGTGTGTTTTACTATGTGATTACTTGGAAAGGTTGATTAAAATTTGGTATCAAGAAATTTTATTATTTTTTTTTTATTATTATTGTATTTATTTTGGCTACTGTATTCCTTCTACTCAGGCGATACTGCAGTCAGAGTAGAACAGTTTTTGATGTTTATATATGAATTTGCATAGCTTTTATATTTGGTGTTAGTAAATGGTAAAGTGTTTTGGCCACAAATTTGTGGTTTGTCGTAAAATGTTTCGGTATAAGTAAATGTTATCATTACTCTTGTAACACTCGCCATTTAAGATTACACTTTTAAAGGCACTTCCAGCCATCATACCACCATAATCCGTAAAGTTTTTTGTATATGCACTGATTTAATGTATTTTAATGAATTTCCACGACATTGGTACAGATAATAATTAAGGTTCTTATGCAATATCCGATTTGATACCATAATTTATGATCGTTGTATCATTACCGAAATTTATAAATGTTAATATTTATTTCGTATACGAACAATCAATATCAAGTGAATACTAAGCATTTCCTCCTACATTCAATAGATGGCGTTGATTAAATCTGCTGATTTTTTATCTGTTGTTTCCCAAATTGAAGTAGGCTTAAATCGAATAAAAACTTCTTCATAAATTGAAATAAATAAAAGTTAGTGATGGCACTTTATATAAAACATGTTTTAACTTATTCCAACTTCTATATATCTCGACACCAATTCTTGCACTTAAACTACAAAGGGTAAATGAAACTGCTGCAGCCAGAGTTATGTGCAAAAGTTTACATACTCTACAGTCATCTCAGTTATATATTTTTTATTATTCTATATTCTACCATAGTTCAATAAATAAAAAATAAAAATGAAAAGCATGATCTAAAAATAGGCAAAAAGAACATTAAGGTTGTTTTTTAATGTTGCAAAAATTTGCATACCCTTGTTTTACAGCTATTCTATTGTTCGATTATTCAATTTTTATTTGTGCTTTATGAAATATTTGGAAACAAATTTAATTTAGTATTAATTGGACAGTCGACTAGCAATTTATTATATTCAATATATATATTTTTGGCAATGTCAATCAACCGCAAAGAAGTTTCGCTTGATTTACGACAGTTGGTGGTCAAATTAAGGGAAGAGGGCAATTCATTGAATAAAATTGGAGAAATTATTAAAAAAAGTAAATCGACGGTTCAAACAATTGTCAGGAATTACCTAAAAAATGGATCCGTGATGTCAAAACAGCGATCGGGAAGACCTCGTACGCCAAATTACAGCTGACCCCCGTAAATCAGCCTCTAAGATTGCTAACGAGTCAGCCGAAGTATCGCTAACGAGTGGCAAAAGTTGTCATCGGTCAACAATAAGCAGGGTTATTAACCGAGCTGGCTTTAAGAGCCGTGTGGCTAGGAAGAAGCTATTTATTAATAAAATAAATCGCAAAAAGCGTTTTTCCTTTGCAACAACGAGCCTTTGGAGCAATTTTACCTTTGGAGCAATGTTATTTTCTCCAATGAGAGTAAATTTAACGTGTTTGGCAACGATGGAAAGGTCAAAGTGTGGCGGAAAAAAAATTTCGAACTCAACATAAAAAATTTGGTTGGAACGGTGAAACATGGTGGTGGTAGTGGTATGGTTTGGGGATGTATGTCTTCAGCTGGAGTGGGGAAACTTGTGTTTGTTGAAACGACAATGACAAGATTTGGATATTTAAATATTTTAAAGTAAAATTTAAAAGAGAGTGCCCGGCAACTTGGGCTTGAAGGCGTGTTCAATTTTCAACAGAATATCGATCCCAAACATACTTCCCACGTTGTTCGAGAATGGCTGCTTTATAAATGCCCACATCAGCTAAAAACACCACCCCAATCACCGGACATGAATCCGATTGAACATTTGTGGGAGGAATTAGAGCGCCGGATAAGAAATATGTACCTCAATAAAAAATAAAACAGAACCCAAAAATGCTTTACCGAATGGAATAATATTGAGCCCGCAGTGACACAAAAATTAGTGTCGTCTATGTCGAAACGGATGGAGGAGGTGATAAAATTGAAGGGTGGTCCAACTTCATATTAATATTTATTAACCCATTTATTTTTTTGATCTAACATTTTAAAGTATGCAGACTTATGCATCATTCAATTTTGATGTATTTTCATTTATGTTTATTTTATTTTATAATGAATTTTTTTTTTTTTTAAATTAAAGCATCATTGAATTTAAACGAAACATCTTTAACTTGTTTTGTTTATTTGGCTGTGTAGAAAATTTATTTGAATTATGAGTTTAACTAGGTATGTTGACTTTTGCACATAAGTAGCTACAATAGACCCCAATATCGCAGTACTAGAGGATTTTTATAACCCCATGCCCAGACATTACAAGCATTCGTTCAATGTGATTAGACTAAAAGAACAACTAAATGAATAAATTTGTTTTAAAATAGAATTTACAATTTTACCTGCGTGGTACATATGCTTAATCTGATTATATTTTGAATGTAACAATGTAAAATCTGAGAATATGAGAAGAAATTAGATTAAACTTAACATTTTACTTAATTTTAAAATAAGATCCAAAGATTAAATTAATCTTCAACAATAGGTTTAAGCTTATTCAAAACAAATCACTAAAACCACACTTAATCGCTTCTAAGGCTTCGAACCAATTCACGGCTAAAAGTTGACTTTTATTTTAATTTTCGGTAAATTCATTTACCCTATCAAAAAGTAGGGTAAATCGAGTACAAGTAAATGTTTAACGTTTAGATTGTTAATTTTTTAGTAATCTACGGATTAAGTAAGCTAGAAATTAACAAAAGCACGTATTTAAATAAAACAAAAATATTAAAAATCGATTTTTACCTAAGTAATTGATTTACCTGACGATTGGTCCGCAGCCTATAAACACTGAATTAATTGAGTAAAGCTGAAATTGACTCTAAAATCAAACCTAATCTAAATATTGATTTAGGCTGAATTTCAGAAATAGGCCGTTTAAAAGTATGTACTATGAGGCACTATCTTAAGTCAGTAAAACTTAAATTAATCTTAATCCATGCGTATAAATTAAATTATGAAACTTAAATTTGGCATAACTATGCCAGTCAGCTGGTATTTCTTGTTTGGGTGTTATTAATCAGTTTAATTGGTGTTGTATAATATTCTAAACCAGTGGATATAGCCAGACAATTAAAACATTTAAAATCGGTGAACATTTATTTATCCGGCTTATTCGATACAAATGAAAACGAATAAATGCTGCATTTTAGAAAGCGTGGCTTTAGATCAAAATATTTCAAAGGATTAGCAGACCGTGCTTAGAACAAAGTTTTCTTACGCACTGCACTTACAGTTTAACGTTCGATTTCTTTCAGTACTTTTTATTACCTGTAGTAGGGTCTCGTATTTGCATTTCATAGAAGGAGTTGAATATATATTATAATAGGTCTCTTATTTGATTTCGAATTTGTTTTACTTCAAGTATAGTTTGAATTTACAACTTCTGAAATTCATGCGTATGTAGCCATCATCACAATTTATAATTTCTTCAGAAAAAACTAATATATTGCTGCACAAATGTAATATTAAAGCACTACAAACATTCAAAACATTGCTGCCTTTGCTGGTGAATAATAATAAACGGTGTTTAAAGACCATTACTGACCCCGTACTGTGTTAATAATCTAGCTCGGTTTACATCTTGGGCTTGGACTTCATACTGTCTTAGGCAATCTGAAGAATGCAAGTCGCTCTTTACACCGTGGAGCCATTGTCGCTTGCGACGACCTCTGCGCCTACCATATGGTGGCGCTCCTTTCAGAGATGGCTGCACAATTCGTTCCAGATCAGCAAGCAGAACGTGACCAAGCCAGCGTACTCGCTGAGAT
Organism: Tipula unca; assembly: GCA_951394425.1. Classification (NCBI taxonomy): domain Eukaryota; kingdom Metazoa; phylum Arthropoda; class Insecta; order Diptera; family Tipulidae; genus Tipula; species Tipula unca. Next base: position 129,261,990 of record OX596381.1, on the reverse strand, counting down.
CTTATTTCATGCTGGTGAATAATGTAGTTACTAATAGACAAGTACTTTCTAAATAGTTTGGCCAAGTTTTGGAGTGGATATCATTAAGCTGCCATTCCGCACTTCCTTCTGGCACGAGACGTCATTGTATCAAAAACCAAAGTTTCAGTGGGAATCCGGAATATCCTGAAAAATTAAAATTTCATTACTATATACTCGTACCACCGACTCATCGGCTATTCCATATTTCTCATAGAAATACATTTTGGCTTCTTTTTTTTCAGTTGCTTACAATCCCGATTTTACTCAATTCGGACAATCTTTTTCCTTTCAATTTCACCAAAAACTTCGTTTAATAAAAAGTCCAATAAAAAGATCTTCTCCCACACGTAACTGATAACCATCCTGAGCAAGAAATCGACGCACAGGTTTATGGTAGGTGGAATAGACGTTGATCTCGCATTGGTTTTAAATCATTTTTTATTTAATCCAATACATAAAGAATATATTCCTTAAGTAAAAATACGAACATGCTTGCAGGAATTTCCAAAACATTCGATTTATTTTATAAAAATCTCGATATATTTTCCTTTCAACTGCCATCGATAATTCACTATTGCTATCATCGCTAAAATAAATTGCAATAGAATTCATTTTCATCTAGTAAACAAATTAAACTTTAATTTTGATTTTTGGATATGACTAAATTTTCTTCTAAATTCAAAACGAAATTAGATAATTTTATTGTAGGTCAATAGGTTCAACAAAAAATTGATTATCGGTTTGCGTTTGGTTCCAGTTCGGTTCGGCTTTAACTGAAAAATAAATAAAAATCAAATAAATGTTTTTAAATGAATCCTTCTTTATAGTTATGCCTTTTGAAGCATTTGTGTTATTTTTAACGATACTGGTATTTTTACTGACCTAAGTGTCTAGAACAACTAAACCGACTCAGGACTCTTGATATAACTATGTTGTGGTAACTTTTTATTACTCCCAATACTCTAATACATTATTTTCTTTTGACAGTCTTTCAAATGTCTCGTACTTCCAAATTTCAATTTTTCGCATTGGGTTCAATGCATTCAGATTCAAGGTTCGTCATATTTGTAAACTAGGGATACTGCACAAATTGAAACTGAAATTCTTGATTTACAGAATTTACATTACAGAGCTACTATAAAGATATATTTTCTACTCCTTCATGGTTCCATTTGTTCGCTCGTTCATGCAATCGGATTATTTTTTCCGCCAGTCACTTTCCTTAAAAATTACGAATTTTTTCTTCTGCGAATTTTTCATTAATCGCTTTCATCATCGTTTTAACGGAACAAAAATGAAAAGAGAGACACCACAATACAAAATAAAAGCGTTAATGTATCAAAAATGTCTGATAAGTAAATTTTTATCTTTATAAGTTACAAAATCTTTTATCAATATTTCATAGAAATCTGAATTATAAAAAATGACATCTATACTTCATGTAAGTGAAATAAGGTTAAAAGTGCGAAAGGAATTTTACATATTTATACATTTTACATAAATATTTATGTAAAATTCATTCAGCGCATTTTTCATCAACTATGAATCATCAAAATGAAAAGCTGTGAATCTGCATTTAAAGTTAATATTACGTTAGTTACAGTTTCTGGAAATTTCTCCCTATATCTGAATATTCAAATTTATGCAACCTACAGATGTCCGGTTTCTATGTATATTTCGCTCTACTACATACGTGACAGTTGAAAAAATTCAATTTAAAAAATGTAGGAAATTATTTTTATCAATCAGATAAATCCATTTTAGAAGTCCGAACAGCTGCCAGAACTTTGGGAATGCTGAATCCAAAATATAGACAAAAGCGACTTAATTGTCATGTTTTGATTTTCAAAAGCTAACTCAATTCCAATATAATAAGAATTAGCTCCCCAAGCCATAACCCCTCCTTCCCTACTGTGATGCCGATCGAGAACTAGTTGTTCTTTGCGTAGATCATGGAAAAAATATTTATGACCATCGGGCCCGTCTAAATTGAATATTTTTTTTATTTGTAAACACGACTTTATACAAAGCCATCTTAATAAATAAGCCTCCATGTTCAAACCGAACTTTTATTAGTGCGCCTAAAATGCTAAAAATAATCGCTCTTTTCATACATTTTGTATATAAAAACATGGTTTTTTGTTTATAGAAATTATTGATTGAAAAGTAACTCGAAATTATTATTTTTTGAAATCAATTGAAACTATAAACACTGATCTTCACCTGACTTGAGGGATTTTTCCATGGGGTTTTCAATTTTATTGTATTAATAAAATAAAAATAAGATACTTTATTCTCTACTAACGCTCAAATAGAAATAGAATTAAAAATTGTTAGAAAGGGACATTGTGTATATAACCAACAAAATAATTTTTTCCCATCAAACCAATAAACCAAAAAAAGAAAAGACCAATGAATTTTTTAAAAATAGAACAAGCATAATGATCACAAAACATCACAAAAAACGAGAAAAAATATATGAACACAATTTTTTATTTCATAGCAACAACAAAAAGTTATCGCATAAAAAATAATATTGAGTGCGTGATCAAACTGTCCCTCTCCTAATCCTAATTGACATATTGTTTATGTAACCTTCAAAACAAAGCACAACATTTTATCATTTATTTGATCGATACGATCAATATTTTTGTTTTGGTTTAATGAAAAATTTCCCAGCGTTTATCCGATTAATCTCCTAAATTTTAATTTATCGTAGTTATCATAATTTTTATACATATTTTTCCATGTTTAGATTTTAAATCGAACTATTTTATTTTTGTGTAGGAGTGAATGCAGTGTATTGAAAGCGAGTATTAGAATATATCAGATATATATTTGTATATATACAAATTTAAAAGCGAAAATAAATTAAATTAATGACAATTTAACGATTTTTTGTATATTGAAGCAGCACATATCTGAAAGTCAGAACCCTAAATCTTTTATTAATTTAATAAAGATTAAATCAAAATTAAATATGAATTTATCAAATTTATGTAAACATGAATTTATTTGAATGTGTAGGTAAAATAAATAAATAAAACATATATTATCATCCTTTCGATCGATAATTTTGTCTCCTGTTCATTTCACACTTTTTCTTTTATTAATTTCGCTTTTTCTATAGCGATCGCAGCATGCTCGAATAAAACATTATTCTATTTCCTTTTATACATTTGAAAATGTATCACCACATATTTCTATTTCGTTACCTCGTAGCGAAATCGAGAAAAGGAATAGAGTACAAAATTATTCTAATAGGCTGAGATCGCCATAGAAAAAATCAAAATTGGATTCACGAAATAGCGTAAAATTTGAAAAGAGAACATAAACATCGATCGATAGAAAAAAAATTGTGATGTCGACAACTTACAACATGTCGTAGGGAATTCCAATAACAGCTGCACAATTTGTTTCCAACCATTGCTGCGTTTTTTATTAACAGAACTTCAAGTACTATATAGAACATCGGGAATAATACTGGGAAATTTTATTTAGTTTAACCAATATATTTAATTTAAGTTCTATTTATTTGAATAAATTTCAACTTCTAACTATATTTTTTGACCTTTATTGTCAAATAATATAGGTATCAAGCATAAAACATTGAAAAATATTTATTTAAAATATTTCCTTTTAAAATTCCCCTTTTTTCGAGTTCGTGTACTATGAATTTATCGCGAAATTGAAAAAACCAATGTTTTATTCAGAACATTGAAAAATAAAGCTAGATTTTATTTTATTTCGATAATAGTGAATTAAAATGTGTCGTTTAACATTAAAGTATCTTATTTATTGATAAAAAATTAAATTCATTTGGATTTTACAGAAAAAATGAGAAAATTCTTATCCAGAACTTCATTCGAACTCGAAAGTTTTTGAATAAAAAAACACGACAATTATTCACAAAACTTTACCAAAATAAAATAGAACCGTGCCAGAAGAACTGTGATAGTCATGGTGTTCCATTTATAATCTAAAATCCAAAATTTACGTTGAAATTGAAGTGAAATTAGTTTGAGATTTATTCAAACAAAATCATGCAGCTTCTATTGAAATATCCTTTAAGTATTTTATTTTATTCACAAAAATATAATTCAAAAGGAAACACAACCGCATTTTTACTGTTTTCTCTTTTCGTCTTGCAGTTTAATTTTATTGCGTTAGTACTTGTGTGTATTTATATCAATTTAATGGAGAAATGTTTTATTTTCTATAAATTTTATTAATAAAATTAAACTACTTCTTTGGTCAGGTTTTTAATCAATTATAAAATGATAAATGTAGATTCTATTTCAATGTTAAAATACTTACTCTATCAACAGTTTCATTGAAAAATATCGCACAAAAAAAAAATTAATTTTTCATATGTTTGAAAAAATGTTTTTTTCGTCAATTTTAGTTCCTCTAGAAAAAGCTCACTCAATTTTTCACCTTAGGGCTCTGTATATTTAGGTGGCTCTGATATTACACATTTTTTGGTTTAATAAAAAAAGCTCGTTTCAAAATATCGCTCAACATGGAGGCTTTATATATTAAGGATCAATTTTTGGTTTCCATTTAAGGGGGTTATCATTTAAGCTTTTATGTTTCTCCAGTTTTACAAGAAACAGATAATAACACTAATTTAATTTATTATTTAAAATTTTTAATATTTTTTATTTTAAAAAAATTACCAGAAGAAATGAAAATAACCTGCTTTTATTCACGTGTAACAAGTAACAATACCATAACTTAATGAAAAACAAAAAAAAGTGAAATTCTCAAAGCCAACTAGAAAACAAGTTTTTAGTCATTTGAGTAAAAATGATGAAATTATAACTTTTCAGTAAAGAAAACAAAACGGCGATAGCTATAGCATCCAAGAGAAATAAAAATCGAGAATTCACATTTTTTCCTTATTGGATTTAATATGCTGTAACGGAGTGTATAGTTGTGAGAACATATGTTCAACTACGAATGTTATAAAAACGTAGTATCGATCTGTATTGTGGTATCGATCAGCATTTATACCGATAATCATTAAAAAAATATAATTCTGTAAATATGACTATAAATTTATGAATTTGTTGGTGGCATACATTCCGGAAATAGGTTGGTCACCACTGATTTAGATTAACTAAAATTTTTGTGGTAAAAGAAATTCAATTAAGATGAACTTTACTATTTTTCACAGAATTTAGGTTCTATATTATTTTAAAAAATTTTATAACATCGATCCAGGTTACTCGTCCCTTATTTTCGGATAGTTTAGACCATAACTAGGATTTTTGTGGCCAAAGGAAATTAAATTATGGTAGTATTTATGATTTTTAACAAAATTTCGTTTTGCACATATTTAGTTGCAACTTGCAAGCTTTTAAATACGAATAGCAGTTTTTGCGATTCCCACCTAATTTATATCAGATTTTTAGTTCGAATTCAAATTTGAATTTAATTTTTTATTTATCTAGATTTTATTTATTTTTTTAATTTAATATTGTTTTTAGGTTATTAATTCTTCTACATTGACCAAGTAATTACCTTCAAATACGACTTTCAATTGCTTTCATCTCCTATTTATGACATTAAAAATATAGCATATGACTCACATATATGTACATACATGAACATAATTCTAAAATACCCACAATCATATCGTCCTCATCAACTAAAAAACTACAATACGATATTAACAAACATTTGTTCAGCAGCAAGAGCTTTTATACGAGATAAAGCACAATGCACACAGCGTAATTTAATAAATGCATTTTTAATTATCCATTTTATATCCCATCCTAACATAATTATGTTCGTAAAAAAAAATTGTACATGTATGTACTATATATGTATGTATACGTACATACTCTTAAATTGTTTTAGTTTTTTTTTTTAATTAAATTTTTTTATTATTTACAAAAACATAAAATGGATTATTTACTCCAAGGATTCTGTATTGTGTGTGTGTGTGTTATAAACATAGCAAAGAAAACAAAAACATAAAAATGAAAATCTCTTTTGTTCCAGGAAAATTAAGAACAAGGAATGAACGAAAGCCGAAATAAAAAATTATGTTTTGGCATTGTGTAATAGTTTTTAATTTAATTTTAAAGAGTTTTTTGTAAGGAGGCATTTCGAGTGCCCATTATCATTATAATAAACCATCCATCTCCTTCTCAGATATCGTTATTGTTATGTACATATGTGTGGAAGTGTATGCGAGAGTGAGAGAGTTATATGGAAATCAAAGCTAAAAAATTTAACATTTTCCGCTTAACAAAAACCCACAAAATAAATTTTCAATTTTCCATCTGTTTTCAATAAAATGCAAACAATGTGATGATTTATTTTATTTTTTGTTGTTGCTTTTATTGTGCTCGTTGTATTTGCTGGTTTGGTTTGGTTGGTTCGTTGAATGGTTTATTTATTATTTATGAATTTTTTATTGTTTATTTTTGGAAAGTCACTATAAATAATTTAAAAATAATTTTTATTTTTTTTTATGTTTTATTTATTTTAGTTAGATGGATTTTGATTGATTGATTCATTTTAACATACTCTTCTAGCTTCATTGTTTGGGATTGATGATTAATAAACCAAAACAATATACATATCGAACATAAATAACAAACAAAAATTTTTGATTGATTTGTTATAAGGTGCACAGGATTGGTTGCCAAAGTTCCTACGAATTTATAAGAATGTGATCAGTCTTCATCTTCATTGTATAATTCAATCTTTCATGGATATTAAGTTTTATGGATTTACGTATTAAAAATAGATAAACCCTTATGGTGAGGAATGTAGATACACGTGGCTATATTTAGTTTAGTTCAGTAAACTCTAAGTTTGCGGCGTACGATATGTACTTTTATTTATGAAACTTTTACTGTACGAGCAGCACTAAAGTCGAAATATAACCGTATTAACAGACAATATCAAAGAGTGTAGCGAGATTTTGTTGAAATCCCCATAATTATAATGATAAAATGTACTACACTTTGTGGTTGATGAAATGTTGCTACTAAGATTTTCAAATACTTATTTTACGATGTCACTAACTTGTCCATATGTATACGGAAATAAAAATATAAAACAGGAGTAGCGAATATTAGATGCATTATCGGCATTATCTCAACAATATACCTTTGTAATTAATTGATGATTGATCACAAGCGTGGAGATTTTTTTTTGTTAGTAATATACACATTTTATGAAAAAACATTGGAAACTTTCATCATAGCAATAAAAAAGGGCCAATCGCATCTATGGTTGTGCCAAGCTTTTCATTCAGTCGCTGAGTCTGTAGATTATTGATAAACACTTTACTTTTTAAATAACCCCAAAGATAGTTAATTGGCTCCAGAGCTAATTTACATCCATCTCACTCATGTTGGGCCATAAAAATCCTCTAAATTGTTTCACATATTCCCAACTCACTCTAGGCCGAAGTAATCACGGATTTTACGAAATGTACATTTTATTGAAAGTAAAGTAGTTAGTTTGTTAACGACTAACGGACTAAATTGGATCATAAATTAGACAGTGGGTATATTTTTTCGTTGTCGTAGAGAGCAGGGGAATCGGAGTAAATGCATATCAGATAAATCGAATAATTTTTTTTTCCGATAATTAACTGCCACAGAAAGTATATTTTCCCTCTGTGTTTTGTTTTAGTATCGGAAAATTAAATGTCAAAACCATAATATTATTTGTGACGTGAAATACGCATACTGAGTTCCCAAAACAAAAACAAAATTTTAAATATTTTACAGCACTGATCCATTTTTTCCGGCAGACCATAAAACCGTTTGACATATGAAGTATTTGTCCGATCTCTCAAACAAAAAACATGCCCTATGGTAATCCAGGTGATCTGTTGGATCACCCTTTAGAATTAATCCACATTACCATACGGTCAATTATAATAAAAATAGAAAACAAAACAATTTCAGAGATTTTGTTGTTGGAAATGAACCAAAAATTATTTGTGGAATTAGTTTTTGTTTTTACGTTTTGACGTAAAATACACTGTATACAATGTGGTTTCTAACGTCAGATATCAATTAATCTAATTTTCTTATCTAAAAATTGGCAGCATCATTCGGAAATACATATTCATGTGGGAAAATTGATAAAATTAACTATACGTATGGATGCAAAAACATCAAGTGGTTTTCGAATTCCACATTTTAAAATGCAGAACTATCTCGAAAAGTCTATTACGCATATGTTAATAACAAATTAACACGGTAACTCTTGTTAGTGAAGAATAGATTAGATAGTCAAGTTGTTGTACCAGAAGAGTAACTCAAGTAAAACAAATAAACTTAAGAACACAAAATAATGTTATTTCTCAGGGTGCTTTGCAGACACACGGTAAAAGGAATTTCAGCCAATTTTATCAATAATGTACCTTAACATAAAAGAAAAATTTTTGCACCTGGATTTAGTTAAGCATTTTTGATTCATTAAATTATTGTTGCAAATATCGAAAGATAACCTGTACAAGTGTAATTGATTCAGTTGAAATTCTCCTAGATTGGCCAAATTAAACAAGTGTGTAAACAAGGCTGCAAGTTACATATGTGTTAGTGAGTTACTGTCGTAACAGGATCATTAACACTCTTACCGCTGATAACATACATTAACATAGAGCAAATAACAGTAATTTTTGGGAACTGTGTATAGCAAGCACATCATTTATTTTGTGATTTATGTGCTTAATGAGGTTCTAAAAATCCACATAGTTTCGAAATATTACGTAATGTGTGAACCAATCATCTTTTCAGTTCATAGCAAGATGATATCCCTCGTTACAGGCACAAGCACAAGTCAGTAATTTCACAAGTAGAAAAAGGTGAAGGAGATATAGAAGGAGATACGTGGACTCCGTTGCCGGTTGTCCATGTCTGCCACAGACTCTTAACTTTTGAACTATAATTCGTAACGATTGGACATTTTGCATGCACGCTAAGTCATTTAACGTACTGATAATTCTATTGTTTCAGAAAAAAATTGAATTAAATTAATTAATTAATAATTAAATAAAGGTATTAAAATATTTTACAATTTATTTATATAACATGCGACATGTTATTTTGAGACGATTCTAAAAATATTTAATTAGAACAGTACTTCCAGACAATTTCTGATTTATAGAGACATTCAAAATCTAAATCACTTTGAAAACGAACAGGAAAATGCCCTTACAGTGAATGGAGAACGTTATCGCAACATGTTAACTGATTTTTTGTGCGACACTCCATTTATTGCCAACAAAATTTGGTGATCGCATAATTTCTGATTTATAGGGACATTCAAAATCTAAATCACAATTTCTTAAATTTGTAATTAGATAAAATGCTTTAAATTTGTCTTATGGTTTGAATTTTCATTCGAAATTCTAGAATTAAAAATTTTGGGAATTCAGAAATTAAGAGAATTAACAAATTTTGGTCGGCTCTAAATATTGAGAAAAGCCTAACGAATTTGAAAATTTATAAATGAAAATTTTGATTTTTGTTTGTCGTTGGTTTTAAACAATTTTGAAACTTACAAATTGGTAAACGTCAGATTGAACATTTTAGGAATTTAAAAATTAAGAATTATGATATATAACAATTAAGGTGTCGAAGAATCTAGAATATTACGAATTAATAATTTAAGAATTAAACCAAATTTAATAATGAAGAAAAATAAAGAAATTTAAGGAGTGAGGTGCATGTTAGATAATTATAAAACTCTTCAACGTAAGAAATTTAAGGAAAGGATAATGTGAAGTTCTGTCACTGCCTAAAATCTGAAATTATGAAATTTCGGCCTTTTAAAATTCTAGTAATTGTTTGGAACTGTAAAATTATAACATTTACAAAATTTATGAAATGCGGGACATATCGAGTATAAACTTTGTATCATCGATGTATCAATGTCGTTCCGAACTCATCTTGTTGATTTTGCTCAACATGTTGCCAACTGTTGGCGGAGGTGAAAGCGCCCCTTAAGTGTATTTATAAAACTAATTTCGTACCCTGCAATCCTCGCAGTTTTATGACTTAAGCACAAGGGTATAACAAATACAAAATTTATTTTCGATGATTTATCTTCCAAAATTCCGACAACTTATAAAATTTATTACAAATAAATTATAAATTAAACATTTTTAAATAAATAAGTAATAAGTAATAAGTGATGTAAGTTTTATTTCATTATATTATACCTACTGCGCCGTTGACGGAATATTTCGAAATTTCAGTGTGCGTCAGGACTGTAGCTCACTCAGCTCACTCCACCAACAACATCGTTCAGGCAAATATATTATTTGAAGCACGCACAATACACAATGTTTCTAAATTTGTAAATATAGGGGTTTTGTTACACTATGCAAAACATTCAAACTCTGTATAATAAAATGATCAAAAATTCCTTCGCTTATGATACCATGAATTTTTTGAATGATTTTCGCAATGATCCTCAAAAGTTTTCAACACTAGTTCAGAATCAGCCATGCGATGCAGTTTACAGAAATATTGGTTTTTTTTGTCAATGTGTTTAACTAGAATTTTTACCAAAGCATGTTAAGACGTAGCAATATACCTACATATATAGTTAATGAGCCGGGATTACTGATCCTCATACTGTACCTTTTCTAAAAATTGAATCATTATATGTATGCAGTTGGAACTGCTCTCTTTATCACCACTTTCAAATAGTTACTGACATACATATTTACCATAACTACTTTTATACCATATATATAATGCAACGTCGCTATAAATATTGGTTAACGTATCAATAATACTGTTTTACATTATGTATTGGTATATATCGTTATATCAGCGATGAACGATCAAACAAATCAATGTAATTCAATCTGATTCAAAGTTTAGGTTTCATATACATTGAACAATATGCAAAGAACAAAATAATATGTCCAATATGTATGTACTTCAGCTGTCTGCATGTTACAAATGGGGAACTCAAAACCCTATAACAAGTTTATAATTCGTATATGAATAGTTAATAATGACAAAAAGTGCCGCGCTGCACTTATGCATTCGATATGTGCTCAGCAGACGGCCAACATACGAATAACGATCACTCATTAATAACAAAAAAAACATAATTTATTTCGTTTCTGTTAATGACCATAATATGATCAGCATAATTTATGAAAACCTGACACTGAATCAAGTCAAATGCAATTTTTCACTCGCCATATCATGATATGATAAAATGTAATTAATTTTGGAATTGGTTCATTGATATGAATAATGTATTACCTCATTAATATCCAGTTTTAAATCCACCGATCAAATTAAGCTACAAATTAATAAAGTAATTAACTCCTCACACATTGCTCGTGGCATTTCTAATTTTTGAAGTGCTGCCAGATGTACAGTACATCATAATAAAAATGCTTTTTCTGAAAATATGCTGAGTGAAATCTGATGCTGAGTGAAGATCGCCAGCGCTCATGAGACAGCTGAAAATAGTCTAGCCGATTTTTAAAAACATTATAGGTATAATAAAAATAATAAAGTAAACTTTTATTGTCCTAAGTGTAATGAGAATCATAAAGTAAAGGAATGTAGTAGTCAGAAGGTTAAGTGCAGCACTTGTATTACAGTAAATACCAAATTGAACATGAATATTGCTACTAATCACTCGGCTTGGGATAATTCTTGTACGGTATCCCAACGGAAGATAAAAACGTTAAAAAATCGAATTAGTTAAAGACTATGAACCGTACTTCTCAGTGAAGCACGAACAACTGTCGATATGTATGATTCAGAATTTCATATTGAAAATTACAAATGTGTACGATGCGACTCGGATAGTTACGAACATACTGGAGGTGTTGTATGTATATATATGTATATATATATATATATATTTATATATATATATATATATATATATATATATATATATATATATATATATATATATATATATATATATAATATATATATATATATATATATATATATATATATATATATATATATATATATATATATATATATATATATATATATATATATATATATATATATGTATATATATATATACCTATATGTATATTGTATATACATGACAACATAAGTTTCAAAATTATTTTTAATTATGAAAGGGACCGCATTTGGTTTTTATCGATTCAGGTCATAAAAGGACATATCATACAACTGGAATAGTCGAAGTAGTATATAGATCTTTCCAAACAACAAACGCAGTGTTTTTAGATAAATTAAATTTTATATTTGAAGATTTTCCGGAAATAACGGATTGGAATTCTCTCAAATTCTCTTAATTCTCGTAAATGTAAATTTTGGAAAATTCCACTTCCAAGAAATCACCCAATATGATATAATATCATATAAAACAAAGATATGTAATCGAAAAGACATGCTAGATGCTATGATTAATCCAAATTTTGCTGAACTTTACACTGATTTAGTTAATCGAGCCCTAACTGATACAGTTGTGCCCACTTCTTGGAAATTAAACAAGGAAGATGAAACAAGGAAGAGAAGTTGAATACTTTAATTATATCTTCTACAACAATACAGCAAAACCCCGCTTAACGCTCGAGATACGTTTTTGATATATGGAGCGCTAAGCGAATCAGCGTTAATCGGGGTCATTTTTATATAGAAACATATAAGATAGGTATGGCCAAGAAAACAAATTTATTTATTTTTACAACAAGTTTTACGTTTACGTACAAGTTTCACTTCGAGGATGGTCCACTTGTTGGTTCTCCTTGTTTCTGAGACTTTGAGAAGAAACTGTCAAGCGTAAGATGTTTTTTTTTTAAATTCCTTTCTTTTAACAACTCAACGTAGACAGACATTTTATCCAAAACACCTCGCCTCGCTTTAGAACTACTTTCAAAATTTGGATCAAGTTCCATAAATTGGTTCATAATTTGTGTTACTGTACCAATGCTGCTGCTGAGGAATTCAGTTGTTAAAACCTTTGCTGGTGTTTCCTCTTCTAAAGTGGGATTAGTGGTTCGACCTTATAAGGTTTGGTTTGCCAACAATGTTAGGTCATCATTGCTTAAACACTCGCCATGAGATTGAAGAACTTTTTCTATATTTTGTTGATCCAAATCAGCCATTCCTGCTTCCTGTGCCAACTCAACGATGTTTTGAACAATAGATTCTTCCACTATTTGTTCCGTGCAAATTTCTGGCCATAATTTCATAAGCGCAAAACGAGGAAAATACGAAAATAAAATAATAAAATTGAGAGAGAGCGTAATAGCGAAACAGCGCTAAACTGGGCAGCGTTAAGCGCGGTTTTCCTGTATACAAAAGTTGTCAATTGTATATCATTGAAGTTACAAAATAATCTTGCAGCTCCTCAGGGCTCAATACTTGGACCATGACAGGTTCAGTACAATTTCGGCAACAACTTATTCTGAAGCAGTACAAAAAGTAAGTGAAGATCTGTGGAAGTGGTTAGTGTTTTTTTTATTATGCATTGCTGGGCACACAATTAAATCTGTTTGCAATAGGAAAAAAAATGTTCATTTAAAATTTGCAAACACACCTACACCTGAAGTATAAAACAAATGTTTATGTGTGAAACTGGCATCTGAGGATGAAATTGACCCGCGTCGAATATTGTTTCTTATGAATTCATAAGCAATCGTCTATTAAAATTAATTTATGTTTTTGAAAATATTTTTGAATTTAAATTCTCGAAAATCTTTCGTACATGAGATTCTCTAATTATAGAAATTATGTAACTTGGGCCGAGAATTTGACATATCACTCGAATGATCCTCCCGTATCACAAAATTTTCCAGACATGTCCGGACTCTTTGCATAAGTAAGGCTGTTTTGCCATATTGAATACAAAATCACAACCACCTCGATTATATGATCCGTACGAACCGAGTTACAGAATTTCAAAAATTAGAGAATCGCTTGTACATATCACTCGAATTCTTTCCCAAATTACTAAATCATTCCTCATAGATATATCCGATTCTGTGCATTAGTAAGGCGGACCCATACCAACCGAGTTACAGCATTTTAGTCACTAACCAGCAACTATACATAAGACTACTGATCATTCTATTGCTGCAGTGTAAAGAATTATATTTTTGTCTTAAATCCACTGAGCTTCCGTAGAACTTTATATTGTATTAAGAATTTATATGGTTTCCAAGATAACTTGCTATATCTTGTACTTACCATGCATAATATTTCACTTGAAACGGATATAAATCTTGTATACAGTTTTTCATTTTTCATTTTTCGAATATTCGAGTAGTACACCGTTTGTTGATCACGTTTGAGAAAACCTTGTGCAATTAAGAAATGTGTTACAGAATTATTAGATCTATGTCTTGAGATAATTCACATAAATAAGGCGGCCAGGAAGTGTTTAATTCCCCCGTTCGAGTGTTGTTCGATAACAACAGATGATGGCATTTCTATCAATCGCGTCACAGACTTAATTTAAATCAAGAAATACCTGGTGTATAGGTATACATACATCAAAAGATATTCCATATTACGTGAAGAGTGTAATATACGCATAACCATGAACGTGATCGTAAATCCATACATATATTTATATTCCTATGACGTAACAAACAAAACATCGTTATACATAATACTTCATGGAACATGTAAATAAATTACGTATACTGAATTATTCAAGGTTTACCTGTACCTCAAACAAATTTACTTTCATTAAATGTTTGCAAATCTAAAACGATTTCTTTTATTTATTTCTGTATAGATACATATATAAATCAAAATCAAAAATCTTTTTTACATTACGTGATCAGTATTATAATTAATTGGAATATGTGACATAAGCTATCTTATATTACCAACGTAAATAATTTGAAACTTTAGTACATACATATACATGTATGATCTATGGTTTGAAACGAATAATTCGCGAGATTTAAATATTCCGCGATTGCACGACATATCCAAACCACTCCCCATCATTCAGTAATTATATTCAATCAAATTAAAATACTTTTATGTATATCCAGTCATACACGTAAAAAAAATATTTCACTTTGCCTCAGCTTGTTAAAAACGCACATCCGCATAATAATAATAAAAAACAACAAACAAACATATAACGTATTTATCTTGCAATCACCAAACATATAACGTATTTATCTTGGGAGGAAGGGGGCTAAATTAATTTACTAATTAAAATGCATTCAATCAATTCCGTAAAAAAATATTTATCTCGCAGATTTATCTGTTTCTGTTTCAACTTTAATTCACCGCAGAGTATACATATATACATATATAGGTATAAAGAGTACGGTGTGCGCGTAATAAAATCATACCCGTGCTGTCGTCTCCCACATCTCCAATCGTACAAAACGAAAAACCGATGATATTATTATTTTGAAGTAAAATTAATTTAATCATGTCACTCCAATAAATCATCCACGAAAAATGGCAAAAAAAAATACAATCGGAACATTTTTCCAAGAGATTCGCATGTATTTTATGTGTGTATCGAACATACAAAATACATAAAAATATGTACGTACTATGTACGAACCAAACATAAAAAACTTTTGGAAAATTGAAATGACAAAGCAATATGCTTCACTATACATTTATATAACATAAACATTATTTAACAACATATTTTTCATCTTCAATTGGTGTTCATATCAGTATCGTAAATAGCTATACATATATGTATGTATCGTATGTATGTATGTATCTTGTATGCGATACGAATTGGAAATTGAATACGAATTGGCTATGGGCGCGTGAAAATGAGATGATTTATTTCACATCGCACGTCACGATCGTGCATCCTACATATGTGATTATGATTGCTATATATATACATACATATATGCTATTTTCAAATTATTTATGCGGATGTGCGGACTACTATACTTTGGTACCAAAATACCCACCGATTAGATTATAGGTTTTATCCAACTATACAGAATGGTCTAATTTTATTTGGGAAATGTTTATAAATTATTACGGAATGTACGTCATTGTTTTTGATAATTTCAAAAATCAAGCTCATTTCCATAAAAACACAATACTACCGCATTCATAATATAATGTGAGCTCATGACGCTTTAAAATAACGATAGATTATAAAATTGCAAATATGATATACATTTTAATAACGCAGTCAGTATATAACAACTTAATTCCGCCACTCATCATAAAACAAACTGGAAACAATATGATAATTAAATTATACAAAAAAACATTAAATATGTTTTTTATGTCCTGTAATACATATAAGCTAATAGAACACGCATCAAACACGAATCGATTACTACATCACTGCCCATACGGAAGTGAATTTTATTGTTGTCTGATGACATTATACTGCTCAAATGTGTATGCAAATCACTATACCGATCGATCATTATACAATGTTATACGCGTATACATAGTGTATCAAAATACACACACAAATAACTCGGTCAGTAAATTTCAGTAAGACTAGTTTTTGTATGAAATAGCTAGAATGAATCTGAAAAAAATCCAATAATTCCAACTGAGTGTATATAACTTGGTAATTTGCGACCGGCCACATACATAAATTTGGTTGAACCAACAAAAAAAATTAAAACACAGGCCGTGGTTGTGTCAGTGCATGTATATATTTAGATATATATACTTAAAAACAAACACTTCACATTGCAAGCCAATCAACAATTCTGGAACCATATAGTTAATCCGTCGTCAGTCGCCGGAAGAAATCGCTGACGCGGTCAAACTCTCATAATCTTCACTCATCGCGATAAAGGAGGCAGTTGAGGTGTGCAATATTCATAATATCAACTCCGTCCATAGCAGTAAGCGCAGGGAGTCAGAACTGTCAAGTGAAGATATCAAGAGCTATGGTTGAGAATAAGATTCCCAAGTGCTTAGAACTCGCGTTCCACATAAAGTTATCATCATGTGCAGTGTCTATATATGTATATATGTATCAGCGGATAGGGGAATGTGTTTCGAAAAGCGCAGTGCTGAATACCAAGATGTATTTTCGACCATTTGATTGATCAACATCAGTCGATTGGCTGCTGCCATTGTGGAAATCGAGCGATAACCTATTCCACGTAGTGTTAAGTTATTTCACAAACTGCAAGGAAAGCAGTTTTTAACTAATATCTGCTTAACTCTTAGAGCTCAGAGGAGTCAAATAAGCTGATGGTAATAAACGCACCATTTGAGGAACATCTTCGAAATCTTAAACAACTGCCGACCTGGCTTAATAGGATATAAATGAACGTTGGTATAGCTGAAAACATAGAATACGGGGACCATATGATGAAGGGTCTGCCAGAAACGCGAGTGGAGTCTATGAAAAGTATGACACGTGCTACCGATATCGATGTTAATTATCGACGTTATCGGCGGTGTCGATTCGTTGAACCCAATTTCCGATGACTCGGCCATTACATTTCGACGGAAACGGCCGCTATCTCTCGTTCAATATTGGTTCTGAGCTCCTCTAAAGGCGCCGGCTTGTTGACATAGACCAATGATTTAACGTAGCCCCATAAAAAAAAATCTAGAGCTGTAAAATCACACGATCTAGGCAACCAATCGACAGTACCATTTCTGGATATAACACATTCATCGAATTTAGATTTCAATAAGGCGATTGTTAGACCCGCTGTGTGGCACGTCCCACCGTCTTGTTGATACCACATATCATTAATGTTTAGCTCATGCAATTGACCAAAGAAATAACGTTACACCATGTCTCTGTAGCGATCTCCAGTCACTGTAACGTGACAGTCGTTTTCATCAACGAAAAAAATACGGTCCAATGACACCAATAGCATATGAAATCTACATCATACAGTTATTTTTTGTGGATGAAGTAGTGTTTCTTTTAAACACATGAGGGTTTCACATGACCAATAACGCATATTCTGTTTGTTGGCGGCAAAAATTGGAATTAACGCACTTGAAGTTACATTCACCGCCGCGGAATTTTTGTAGTAAATTTGAATTATTTTTTAAACGTTGTTCGTTCGTGTACTTCACCATGATGAAAATGTTGTCTTTACTGAATGTTTTGACAGTGACAGGTTATTTGTATAAGGGTACGTTCACAGTGAAAGTTCAAAGTTGTCAAGTTCCAAATGGAAAACCGGATACAATAAATTCAGCAAACAATTTCTTCCACTGTCGCCCCGCCCCACTAAATGATCGCCACAAAGGTGTGACATGACAAAGAAATCAGGTTTCAACCACTGAACTTACACCTGCTAAGGCCGTCAAGAGTAGTAGTTTATTACAGCCAGAATCACTTATTATCTCACGCTTTAGGTGTATAAATACCACATCAAAAATTGTCCTATACACATATGAGTTTGATGTCGAAGAATGTTTGACAAATGTAAATCAAATAAGGCAGATTAAGTTAGATTAACTTCCTATTAATTAATCGTTGATCGCGAAAGTTGCATTCGGCGACCCTATATCAACAAAAGCCACAGTCTTCATTCGAGACGGATGACCAAGTGCTAGTTCGAAAGCAATCCATCTGATAGTGATTCAATTCCTACACGTAGCTCATTGGGGATAGACTAGAACGAAGCAGATAGAGACACATCTGGTTTACTATCATTGATTAAAGAAATAAAATGGGTCGTATCTAATTGCAAAGTATGTCAGCCACAGATGAGTGATCTTAAAGAAACATTTTTCTATTGTTCGCAAGTGCCTCACAGCGCCTCACCTATGAGAAAAATATTTTTTAGTTGACCGTGACACTGACCGTCTATTTTTCAGTAAGGTATGTGAACACTTTCCAAATATTTATAGATGTATGCAATGGGGCTGAACTCACAGCAACCACCAGAGTTCAGGCGGTGTAATTGATGTTCGCCATTGGAGATCTCCTATGTACCAACAGTATCTGACTGAGTGTCGGAAATTTGTGAACAAATAATTAGCTAGATATTCAGCTGATATTTGATTGCTATCATCGCCAGTTTGAGAAATTGAAACCATAGGCAGGGAAACTAAACCGTGGATATTAAATTTTCAAAGAAAATTATGTTTGCTGTTTACTGACGAAGTGCATTTTCACCTTGATGGTTTTTGTCAGTAATTAATATTTCAATTTCCAGAGGATCTACGAGCGATCTACAAAGAGTTACGATTCGATCCGGAATTTTGAAAATGTCGGAACATTTGACGAATTTGTTCATGACGTATTTGATTATAGGTTTATGACGTATTTGATTATAGATCTTATAAACCTCAATTTGGTACCACTGTGGAGCTCTAGTATGATAGACAGCTTTTTGCAAATATCATAACTTCGGAGTTTGATTTTGACGCGGATATCATCTTTCGGACATCATTCAACAGCAACATCTTGGGCACGGAATTTTTCCCTAACAATTATATTGTGCATCTATGTGACGGATCAGCATTTACCAGCCGCAAAACTTCAAGAAGATCAATTCTAATTGTGATCAAAGTATCTATCCCAAACCAAGTTATTTCCCATAGTTAGGACTGGAATGGGTACGTGTAAAATTATAATGCTTGCCTAAAGTTAACATATTTTTACTGACAGCTTATATCCCACCTCAATCGACCTTTGAGAAATACATAAATTGTTCAGTGCCTTGAAGCTGTACCAGCCAAATCAGCCCGCCATATGAAACCTAGCCGATAATGTATTACAATTTTATTACAATTTATTACAGCCGCTCCCAATTTTATTACCCCTGTAGTTCGCGAGAAACGCGTGGGCGTAGTAACTTCTAATTGAACCTGTAACGCCATCTTTGTAACTTTTGATGTAATTGTGATATCAAGAGTGGGCATGAACCAGAATTGATTACAAATTAATTACAGTTCACTGGTGCGATGCCGAAAAAAAATTCGAAATTATTCAGCCACTTTAAGACCAATGTTTTTAAGCAGAACAGGGTATATTCTAAATTAAAATGATGTTCCAAAAAGTATAGGAACAGATACTTAAAATTGGACATTTTTGAACACATAGTATAGCAATTCGAATTTTCCTAAACCTTCCTGATGTTGCTGATCAGCGGTTATTTTAGTGATTGATGTGTTGGAGTAAAGCTTGGTCTATTCTCAACGAAAAGTAGTTAGATTTTCCGAAAAGTCCAGATACTTAGAATTGGGCATTATTGAACACAAGAACAGTAAAAATAGATTCAAATTTTCTTTAATGTTCTTGGTGTTGCTGATCAACGGCCAGAAGAAGGTGTTAGTCCTGAAGTATTTTACTTGACTCAAGGGTCGTGGATTTATAACGTGTTTTCTGCGATAAGATAATTGAATTTGATTACTTTGTCTAATTAACAAAATTTATTATTAAAAACCAAAAAATTTTGAATACATAATTAATTATTTCCCGGAAATTGATTTTCGTTCGATTTTTTCTCGGAAATTAAAAGAATTGTTTATCTGCTATAAAAAATAATTTTGAAATGTATATTAAACGCTCTCATTATTATTTTACAAAAATTGACAACTATAAAAAAATATTGGTTTGAGTCTTTGGTGTACAGATGGTTTATTTGTAGTCTATCTCGTTTTGTTACATTAGAAAGTCAATGTTTTGTTTCGATTGCGCAACGCATATTACATTCAACATATTTTGACAAACTGATTCAGTTGTCATTCAACCGCCTGTTGATTATGACGTAAAATTTGTTGTTTTGTTGCAAGTGTAAAGTGTCAAAATTTTTTCTCGCCGGTTTTATTGTTGATTTCTTATTTTGGAACTTAATTTTTTCAATTAAATTAAATTAAACGATATTGTGTCTAAACTTATACGTAAGTAGATAAATTACTATTATTCAATAATGTATAGTATGTTGGTGGAAAATTAGTAGATTACTCGTTATCACCACGTGCTAGTTTTGCTGGATGTTTGATAACCTGTTTTATGTCTTCTAGTATTTCACGCACGGCCCCAAATCGACCAACAGTATGACAATCATACGATTTTATCATTTGAACGCGTTCAATGAATCAAAACTAGGTAATCTGCTGGATCATTTAAAACAGGCAAGTAACGCGTAAACATCTCGTACATAATAAATACGAAGTCTACTAATGACCTTTTTGGCCCGATTTCAGATTGATCCCAATATAATTGATTTGAAAACAGAAAAATGTTATCATATTGAAGTCAATAGTGATTGTAGGAATTCAATAGATGATAACAAGGTAAACATTTTAAAATGGATAATAAAGCGACCCCAAGAATCGTTCGACAAATTGCAAACAAGTTCGGCGTTACAGCAAAATGAGCGTAATAATATCATAATCGAAATTGGGCCACGATTTAATTTCTCGACCGCTAATTCGACGAATTCCGTGAGTATATGTCAAAATGTGAACGTGAAAGAGGTCACACGATTAGAAGTGTCGGTGAAATATCAGCTATTTTATGCAAGCCAAAATGAGTTGCCAAATGAGGCCAAGGTCACTGAAATTCTCGAAGGTCTTGGTGACCGTATGACCCAGTGTCGGTATACAGCTTTAAACATACCCAAAGAAACGTTTTTTGAATCTCTTTCCAACGTCCAGGATAGCTGGTATGTTGTACCGGTACTAAATCATGGAAAAGGAGCGCTCATCGAAGAAAATCAAAAACATGGCCTAGCCTTCGATGAATGGGATCTTGAATTTTATACAGATTTGTTCCAAAATCGATTAAAACGTGATCCAACTAGTGTTGAACTATTCGATTGCGCGCAAAGTAATAGTGAACACTCGCGGCATTGGTTTTTTAAGGGCCGAATGATTATCAATGGTGTGGCAGAAGATAAATCTCTAATCGAAATGATTGGAGATACACAAAATTATACCAATCCAAATAACACGATTAAATTCAGTGATAACAGCAGTGCAATTCGAGGCTTCACGCATGAAACCATCCGATCGGAAAACATTAGTGGTCCGGGGAAAATGGTTCGAGTAAATGTCGAGTCGGATTTAATTTTTACGGCAGAGACTCACAATATGCCGACAGCAGTGGCTCCGTTTAGTGGGGCTACAACTGGAACTGGCGGGCGAATTCGTGATGTCCAGGGAGTTGGTCGTGGTGGTTTAACCATAGCCGGCACAGCAGGATACTGTGTTGGCAATCTAAATATTCCAAACTATCGTAAATCGTACGAGAAGCAAAACCTTCCGTATCAACCGTCATTTGCGTCGCCACGGAAAATTATAATCGAAGCTAGTAACGGGGCTTCAGATTACGGAAATAAATTTGGAGAACCCGTGCTAACGGGATTCGCAATTTCTTATGGTGTCGTTAATGAAATGAATGAACGAGATGAGTACGTCAAACCGATTATGTTTAGTGGTGGACTCGGAACCATGGACGCTCGGCACCGATCAAAATTGCCACCTAAAGCCGGTATGTTATTAGCCAAAATTGGAGGGCCAGTTTATCGCATCGGGGTCGGCGGAGGAGCTGCCAGCTCCGTTGAAGTTCAAGGCGATAATAATTCTGAGCTGGATTTCAATGCTGTGCAAAGAGGAGATGCTGAAATGGAAAATAAATTGAATCGTGTAGTTCGAGCGTGCGTCGAGATGGGTGAGAAAAATCCAATTTTGGCTATTCATGACCAAGGTGCGGGTGGAAATGGCAACGTTCTAAAAGAACTCGTTGAGCCGGGATATGCGGGTGCCATTATATTTGCGAAAGAATTTCAGCTAGGAGACCCCACTATAACCGCTCTGGAATTATGGGGAGCTGAATACCAAGAGAATAACGCAATTCTCTGTCGACAAGAAGATCAAGAAATCCTCACCCAAATATGTCAACGGGAACGATGTCCAATTTCATTTGTCGGGATCGTAACTGGTGATGGATATGTAACTCTTATCGAATCGGAAGCGAATTTTGAAAAATACTCGAATCGATCTAATCGCGATAATTGGGGAATGGTGCCATTCGATATGCAACTTAGTGATGTACTCGGCGATATGCCACGCAAGGAATTTAAATTGGATAAAATTCCGAAGAAATTGGCGCCACTACGGCTACCACCTTCGCTAAAATTCGATAATTTGTTGGAAGACGTTCTCTCGGTCATGACAGTCGGCAGCAAACGTTTCTTAACGAACAAAGTCGATCGATGCGTTACAGGATTAGTTGCTCAGCAGCAATGTGTAGGTCCTTTACACACACCATTATCTGATTATGCCATCACTGCAATTTCATACTTCAGCTACGAAGGAATTGCTACCTCCATTGGTACTCAACCACTTAAAGGATTGGTGTTGGCCAAAGCGGGTGCCCGTATGTCAGTTGCCGAAGCAATTTCAAACCTAGTTTTTGCCAATATAACCGAGTTATCTGATGTGAAATGTTCCGGTAATTGGATGTGGGCTGCTAAACTACCTGGTGAAGGCGCCAAACTAGTCGAGGCGTGCAAAGAAATGTGTCAACTTATGAAAGAGCTTAATATTGCGGTGGACGGTGGCAAAGATTCGTTATCCATGGCCACTAGAATTAAAAATAAAACTGTAAAATCACCAGGCACTCTAGTTGTGTCTACATATGCACCATGCCCAGATGTACGGGTTAAAATCACTCCGGATTTAAAATCGCCGGCCATTGGAAATAAAGGCGAACTGATTTGGGTAAATATAGAAAGCAATTTCCGCCTGGGTGGTTCAATTCTAGCCCAAACATTATCCCAACAAGGCAACGATACCCCAACTCTGGAAAAGGCTGATGTGCTCAAAGATGCATTTAATGTAACACAAAATCTACTTCGGAATGGAAAATTACTAGCCGGACACGATATTAGCGATGGTGGTCTAATTGTCTGCCTTCTCGAAATGGCGTTTGCTGGAATGTGTGGTCTCAACATCGACATCTCGGACGTTATTAATTCGATCGGCGAGGATAACTTCCCGTACAATCCATCATTGAGTTTATTGTTCAGCGAGGAATGTGGATGGGTGCTCGAAGTCGAGGAAGACAACCTAATGACAGTGTTGCTCGATTTTGAAGAAAAAAATGTCCCCGTTTATCACATCGGTGAGTCAGTTGGTCACGGATTAAATTCCATAATCGAGATAACAAATGGTGATTCTGTCTTAATCGAGAACACAACATTAGCCCTAATGCAACAATGGGAACGAACCAATTTCGAGCTGGAAAAGTTACAAATGAATCCGGAATTGGCGGTCGAGGAATTTACGAGTTTGACATATCGTCGGGGACCACGATACGAGTGTACATTTAATCCAGATCAAGAGATCGTGTTTAAAAAAGTTTCGCCACCGATTCGAGTTGCCGTTATTCGAGAGGAGGGTACCAATGGGGATCGTGAAATGATCGCCACACTCATGAAATCCAATTTCGAGGTGTATGACGTGACAATGAATGATCTGCTGAGTAGAAAAACGGTGCTAAATGACTACCGCGGTGTTATATTTCCTGGCGGATTTAGTTATGCTGATACGCTTGGCTCGGCTAAAGGTTGGGCCGCAAGCATTATATACAGTGAACAGCTAGGCAAACAATTTTTGAATTTTAAAAATCGTTTGGACACATTCTCGCTTGGAGTTTGTAATGGGTGTCAATTAATGAGTTTGATCGGGTGGATCGGTACGGACACGTTTGCCACGCATGTGATCCCAGTACCAACGATTGCTCTACTGGAAAATAAATCGGAACGTTACGAATGTCGATGGGTAACTTTAAAAATTAATGAAAGCAAATCGATAATGTTAAAAGGAATGGTTGGATCGACACTTGGATGTTGGGTGGCTCACGGCGAAGGTCGTTTCTCATTCCAAAATGATAATGTTGTAAAAGTGTTAAAAAATAACAGTCTCATAGCGGTAAGCTATGTGGACGATCAAGGGAACGCTACCGAAAAATATCCATTGAACCCTAATGGCAGTCCTGGTAAGATATTTTGAGGTAAGAAGTATCGATTAAGTATAATTCGTAATACATTTTCAGATGGAATTGCTGGTATATGTTCGGCAGATGGGCGACATTTAGCAGTGATGCCTCACCCGGAACGGTGTAGCATAATGTGGGAATGGCCCTACGTTCCACCAAATTTCAATTATGTAAAATCCCCATGGCAGCGAATGTTCGATGAGGCATTCCTTTGGTGCACAGAAAATTAAAAAGCTTTCAAACTTTTCTGTTTTTAATTTTTTTCTATTTCTAATAAATTTTTTAAATAATTTAATTTAGCGTTTGGTATATTCATGTACATCGAGTACCATGTGTTGTAATTGATATGAACCACTTTGAAACCTAAAATCTCTAAATGTCGTTGTTTTAAGTATTCGGGCCCATGGAGATAGTCTGGATTATTTTCGCACAATGATTCGAGTCGGGGTAGTAGTATTGCGATTCTGAAATGAAAAGACACGATTAGCGCCTGACTTTACTGCTTTCGGGTCGATAATTTACTTTTTTAAAGAACTCTGGATGATCGATGTATTCTCCTCTCGTTTCTGCGCTGGTGATGGAACAAAATTCTTATTGTTGTCCAAGAATAGTGTAAAGTCTATACGATAGCCATATGGTGTGACTAAATCACATTTCAGTGCATCTGATCCCGGAATTATAGTTTCAAGCAATCTTTTAACATCGACATGGAACGGTGTACTGATCTTAGGCCCTGAAAAATGTACAGATAATAAAAACTATGCTGCTAATCAAACTGAATTAAAAATAAAATGAGATTTTAAATTCAAATTGGAACTCCCGCGCTTGAGGTGAATTTAATTTTAATATTTCAATAATCAAAACTAATTAGAACTTGCAGGTCGGCTGAATTTAAAACCAATATAGGTAAGTATGTTCAAGGTAATTTATTTACACTTACGTTTACTCAACTGTGCCTCAATATAATTTTGTTGAAACCAAGGAACTCTTGTTTCGGGATAATCCAGACAAACCGCCCGATTCAATTGCATCACTTGGTTAAGAACACGTTCCGGATAAGTCGCCTTTGAATAGCACATCGTTATCTCATCTTCCAGTCGTTGAATAAAGTCGATATTAAAAACTCGATTGATTAAGTTTTCGGGCAGTACTTTGAAGTAGCTGAGTGCTAAGCATGCCTGAATAATCGACAATCCGCTCATATAATTAAAATCTCGATTTATGATCGCAATCGAAGTGTGTAGAGCTTCAATATTATCTGTGACGTATCCTAAATTAAAACAGCAGTATACTACTTTCTCGACTGTGTCACCCGTTACATAGTCTCGATTTTCATGTAAGTAACCGAGCATAACATCCATCATTCGCTCGTTACGATAATTCGATGAGGTTAAATTGAATGTGATATCACGAATGAGCCGTGATGTTAGTTTGGCGCCAATAAAGTCGTCATATTTCCTGATGATCCTATTGAACAGGTTCGTAGTTCGAGGCGACTTTCGATTATTGAAAGATCTAATAATCGAATTCAAATCTACTAACGTTAGATTATCCAGCTCCATATGTCGCTCTGTACATGAATTCAAGACATTTTCAACTCGTGCCATTTGAGATGCTATTATCTTCGGAATAAATCGCCGAAATCGTAACTCAAACGCGATTTGAAGTCCTCGCGATATTTGTAAGCAATCTAATATAGTAAGCTGCTCCTTGATCTCGTCGATTTTGGCGAATATAAAGTCTGGATATGCAGCGGTCTTTTCATTTTCCGCAGTTCCGTAGGCGAGTAAAAACGAGGTGAGTTTCACAAATTTGGACGGGATGTGAAACGACAGCCCGTTTTTCAACTCATCCATTATAATACTTGACATGACCCGTTCGAATTCCATGTGTCGATACGTTCCACCCAAATTATTATTGAAATGCATGTATCGATGACAATTTTGTGCGATGCGATAGCTCTCCTTCTGCTCCGGATTCGATTTTATATCCTCAACGACTTTATCCCAGTACGAATTAATTAAATTTATATTCGATATTTTCAGCAGCCTGAGCACCTTAAACATAGCCGCTAATCGAGTTGGTTGTAGATCTATCGAATACAGTATCGATTTGGCCACTTCAGTTAATTCGACCCGTTTCTGTGGTAAACTATAGAGTACCGAACAGGTTAACAACTCAACCGATTGGGATGTCTTTAGTAAGTATTGAGCATGATTTGTAATGGCCGGAATCAACGAAGCCGGTTCTATATGACTCTGGAGTACTTTAAATAAGGCGATTAACTCTCGAGTTTGAAATTTTGGTATTGAGTCCTCAATCATTAAACTCAGTTGCCTTATCATATCCAGATGATCCTGGGACCAACACGGATAATTCAAAAAATGTATAATCTTTAGAATCGGTCGAGCCGACTCTTTATTTATGACTCCCTTGTTTAGTAGCTCAGCTACTTTACTCGTGTACAAATTCAGACTGTCAGTGCTGATCAATTTATGCAGATTAATCAGGCAAATTGTTATAAGTCGCAAGTCATCGTCGTTGTCGCATAAACTTAATTTCTTCAAAATCGTTGGCAGAAGATCCTTACATACTAGAAACATGTAAATATCGCTATTTACGCTATGCATAGCAACAGTAAATCGTGATAAAGCTGTTAATGGAAATTCTTCTGAATTAGTAATCCGTTTCAGGCATTCGGTAATAATACTCTGTAGGCAGCTGGATTTTATTTCTAATCCTAGTTTATTCAAGTAGAGCAGGCAGCAGGTTAGCTCATCACAGTTCATGCTCGATAAGTGATTCTGGATATCATTTAAAATCCATTGGAATTCAATTGATTCTAGATAGCAGTTTCCCTCTTGCAGTTTATTCTCAGTAGCCACGAGTTCCCATCGCATTAAAATCGATTGTACGATGTGCCTATGATCAAATTCATTACGATTCTGTAAAATCACACGACACAATTCTATTTCACTCTGAGCATTACTCAGATCGAAAATCACACGATCCTGTTCTGTATTCGGATATAAAATTAATTTCGGCGATGTTAACGTAATCAATTCTGACTCATTTATCATTCCGTCCTTAGAATCAATGTCAAACAGAATATCAATTTCGGGATCGTAATCATCCATTTTGGTGCAAAATCTGTTTCGAGCAGTAATTCCATTCGGCAGCGATGATTGAATTTGTGACCAAATTTCGGTTTGTTTGGAGCAAACCGGTAATTTTTTTGTAACAATGTGATAAAATTTGTTAATTAAACGTGGGTTTTTTTGACTAGATATTCGTAAACTACGTATTATAAACATTATTGCGTATTTTAATTCGAATTTTGAGTTCGACAAAATTTTCTATGCACTATATCAACTTTGTTTTGACATTTTGAGCTGTCAATTGCACATGTAATTTGTGCGTGAAGTTGGTTTTGATTCAATATTTGCCAAGGGACCAGGGTTGACATGTTCTACCATCACTTCGATTCGCTTCGATAGTGAACATCGCATCGAAAAAAGTGATAGTCGGTATGTTGTACCATTTTCGATGGATACTATAAAGGAACATATTTTCGAAAATGAAATGACGTTTGACATCTATTTTTAATAGCTATTTCAACTGTTCAATCTGTCAATTATCTTGTAAACATAATAAATGTAAGTACGTACGTTATTTATAAATCTCTACAATTGTTGACTTTAATTGTTTAATTATAGTAATGATATGATGAATCCTAATTTATTTATTGGTGCTATATCGACTTCACACGATGTTGATGGATGGAGATAATTATATATACATAATATATACAATATTATATTGAACATTTGGAAATTTTTATATGTACTTTCATTATAATATAAAAATAAAAATAAATAATATTATTTTTAACGTAATTTAATTCAAATAAATTCAAATAAAAGTCAGTAATTTTCGCTTATTATGTGTATCACAAGCAAAAAATTCAGTGATAGATTGTCGAAAATTGTGATGGTCGAAAATGATACAACATACCATTTTATCGAAATCAGTGATATTTCATCGAATATCGAAAATTGTGATGGTAGAACATGTCACCCTAGGGAGACAGTTGCGTTTTTTTCGAGTTTAGAATGCATTCATTCCATTCCTCGCAAACTTTTCTGCCAGCGCTATACAAGTACAACATGGAAACTGAACCAATAAAATCTCTGTATGTAGAAATTTAAACATGTTAGTTGTTATCTAATGTGGAGTTTTTTAGGGTTTTAAAAAAAATCAAATTTTCGTTGTCTCGGAAGAACGCGTATCCAAATTGATGTTTTTTGTCCTTGTGTTAGTAACGCGTAGTTATGTGTTGGTGTTAGTTAAATTGGAAGAAAAAATTGACATTTCCATTCCAACATCAAAATATTTTTATCCTTTTTGTCCCGAAAGAACACAAAAAGTGATGTAGATCAAAAAATCGGCAATATTTTTTGCGATTTTTACATTTTTTTTGTGGTACGAAAGAACTTCACATCAGTATCTCACTTTTGCAATTGACGTAACGTGTGTACTGTACAGTGATACACAAAAATATTCGTACAAACGTCACATTTGCATAAAAAGCGATTTTCTAGTGTGTATCATAAATTTTATTAATTATTTCTTATAATTATTTGCTTACATTTCCATACTGCGATGCAGTGCATGGTTCAAAATAACGGAATAATTCTTTAATATGTAACAAAAAATGAAGGAAAACTAAGGAAAAACCCAAATTCCACACACAAAATTATTTGTACAAATAATAATGAATAATGAGTTTGAGCATTTTTTGTGCTAGCTCCCACATCTAACATGGCCTTAAGTCACCGAGGCATTGAGTCTGCTAAATTATTAAAATAATGAGTGACTTTGACTTTTTCGGCCCCTGTGGTCGAGGGGCACTCACATGTCTCGTAAATTCGTAAATCTAAATTGCACGAACATGTTTCCTAAGAATACCACCACAGTATCCTTTGCTTGTCGTAGGAGGCGACTAAACGGTTGGATCGCTGGGCTGACGACCCGCATCCGTAAAAAAAAATCAACTGTTTATAAAATTAACAAAAAGAAAAATGGATACCGCCAAAACAACACCGGACCCCCGCTCAAGTACCCGGATACGAGATTTAGGATCGGCACGTGGAACGTGCAATCACTTAGAAAACCAGGAGCGTTGGAGGGTCTAATCACGTGCATGAAAGAGTATCGGCTGGAACTCGTTGCTCTTCAAGAAACTCGCTGGCCTCAAAGTGGAGACCATGTGTCCCAGGGCTATACGTTGTTCTACAGTGGAGATGACCTCGGAAATCTTGGAGCTGGATTTCTTCTTGGGCCGCAGGTAAAGAAGGCTGTTTTGGATTTTCAAGCAGTCAATAACCGATTGTGTATGCTTCGCCTGCGCATGAAGTTAGCCAACCTGTCGATAATTTGTGTACATGCGCCCACAGAAGTCAGCCAGCCCCAAGATAAAGACTCATTTTACAATGACTTGGACGATCTGATGGGATCTATACCCGAACACGATGTTAGAATGGTAATTGGGGACTTTAATGCTAGAGCTGGCAGAAATCAGGCCGACTTGTGTGAAAACATAGGTCCGTACTCCCGACACGAAACTGCGACCGATAATGGTGAGAGAATGATGTACTTTGCAATTGCTCATGATCTTAGAGTAGCAAGCACATTCTTCCCTCAGAAACAGATACACCTAGAGACATGGACACATCCTCGCAAAACATCCCGGAGCCAAATTTACCACGTGTTAATTTCAAAAGGGCGAGCTCGGGTTGTGCAGGATGTGAGAACTTATCGGTCAGCAACCAAATACGTAGGCAGCGATCATTATTTGGTCGCTGCAAAGCTACGGTGGAAGTTTTCGTACAGGTCGGGGAACACAGCGAAACGGATGGAACGTTTCGACTGTGAAGGCCTGATAAATGAAGATCAAAAGAAACGATATCAGGATCTTGTCAGCGACAACATTGAGGGAGCTAATTACCAGTCTGACTGCGTGAACTCTGTCTGGGAGGTACTGAAAACTTCGGTTGTCAGTGCTGCTCAACAGAGTTTAGGTATAATGAAAGTCAGACCCAAGAATGATTGGTTTGATGACGAGTGTCGTCTTGCAGTTGAGCAACAAAATATAGCACATAATGAAGTGCAACAACGTCTCACAATCGCAAGGAAAAACAAGGCAGCTCTTGCAAGAAGGGCAGCTAAGCGGATTTGTAGACGGAAGAAGCGAGAATGGTGGAAGGCCGAGGTTCTGAAAGTACAACAACTCAGCAATGAGCGTAGTTCACGTAATTTCTTTAAAGGAATTACTGGATTGCACCATACTTTCAGGCCTTCGTCAACCGCCATTCGGGACCGGGATGGAAACCTCTGTGTCAACATCGACGCAGTACTTGACGCATGGAGTGGACACTTTACTGAGCTGCTTGATGTTCATCATGCGTCACAGACTGTTGTTGAGCCACCTCTAAAACAGTCTGCGGAGATTTGCACTGAGGAGCCATCCCATGAGGAATTCACTAAGGCCATGCAGAGAATGAAACGAAACCGCTCACCTGGAGTGGACTGCATTAATTCGGAGCTCTTGATATTCGGAGGGGATACTTTGTGGAACTGTCTTTTCGACCTTATTCGATTAGTATGGCGAACCGAAGTTATGCCTGATGAATGGAAAGTGGCCGCGATATGCCCCATCTTCAAGAAGGGAGACCGCTTGAAGTGTGAGAATTATCGCGGTATAGCTCTCCTTTGCACAGCATACAAGTTACTGTCATACATTTTATTGGATAGAATCACTCCTCTGGCGGAGGGCTTGGTTGGTGACTATCAGGGAGGATTTCGTCCGAATCGATCAGTCACTGATCAGGTCTTTTCGCTGCGGATGATTCTATCTAAATATTATGAGACATCCATCTCCGTACATCAGGTTTTCCTGGATTTCCGGCAGGCCTACGACTCGATCAATCGAGAGAGTTTGTGGTCTGCCCTGGAATACCTAGGAATGCCAACAAAATTGGTACGACTGTGTAGGATGACAGTGACGCAGTCTCAATGCTGTGTTAAAGTTGAGAACAGGCTATCGACAATTTTTGCAGTTAACTCGGGTGTTCGGCAGGGAGATGCTCTGTCCCCGATACTCTTTAATCTCATGTTGGAGTACATCTTTCGTAAAACTGAAACACCTCAGCGCAACATCTTATATCGCCAGTCCAATCAAGTGCTTGCATATGCAGATGACATATGCGTGATTGGACTGAATAGCAACGGAGTGAAAGAAATACTTGATCCGCTTGTAGAGTTTTCAGCTTCTGTTGGACTCCAGATTAATGAGTCCAAAACGAAATACCTGATCTCTGGTTTTAGAGACAATGGCACACCAGATTTTAGTAGTGGCCACCACACGTTTGAGGGAGTGAGGAGGTTCAAATATTTGGGCTCTCTTATCACTCACGATAACAGTGTGGGTGAGGATATTAAAGTGCGGCTGGCAGCTGGCAGTCGTTCTTTATATCCTCTAAGGCCACTGCTAAAATCTAAACACTTATCAAGTGCCGTGAAGCTGAAGCTTTACAAAGCGTTGATCAGGCCCGTTGTTATGTTTGGATGTGAAAGTTGAACGCTGACGGATGAGTACGAGAGATGGCTCCTTACATTTGAGAGAAGAATCATGCGTGTGATTTACGGCCCTAAACGCGAAATAGATGGTACATACCGAGCTCTGTACAATTTCGAGATCAGAGATCTGATGAAGATCCCCGATATTGTACATGAAGTTAGATCTCAGCGAGTACGCTGGCTCGGTCACGTTCTGCGTGCTGATCCGGAACGAATTGTGCAGCGATCTCTGAAAGGAGAGCCACCATATGGTAGGCGCAGAGGTCGTTGCAGGCGACGATGGCTCCACGATGTAGAGAACGACTTGGCCTCTTCAGATTGTCTAAGACAGTATGAAGACCAAGCTCAGGATCGAAACCGTTGGAGCCAGATTGTTGATTCAGTAAGGGGCCAGTAATGGCCTTTAACACTGTTATTATTATTGACTTTTACATGTTCGATAATATGAAAATCAGATTCCCAAACAATGCCTAAGTTTTATCCGCTGGATGCAAAACTGATCCTGAAGTCCCAATTTTTCGGTTGTTGCTCTTAAATTACGTTTCAAAATATTCAAAAATGTAAAACAGCTCATAGATGTTTCTCACGCCAGATGCCACTACATACTCCTCCACACCATAACGCTTCCACCTCCATGTCTAATAGTAAGACGTAAATTCTCTTTTCTGAGCTCCTTAAACTTTTGGGTAACGGTTATTTTTTCGTATGATACTAAATTCATGTTGTATGGCTCAGATAAAAATCAAATGGTTTACCGAACTCCGAGCTCAAAAAATACCTCTATAAGGGCGGAAAACAATAGAACTGAAGTGAGTGAGCTGTACTAAACCTTTTGTTTGCTAAACTCAATCTACTAATGGTGGCCGTGAACGAACATACATCATAATAAATAGAAAATGAATTAAGATAATAATAAAATAAATAAATAATTATTAAAATGTAAATATTTATTGTGAGATTAAATCATAATAAATAAAATAAAACAACAACTCAGCAATGAGCGAAATACGCGTAATTTCTTTAAAAACTAATATTTTCAGAATTTCATACCAAGATGGACTGCCTTGGTTCGGGAAACTTCGATACGAGACTAGACACGTGCAATGAACATCTAATGGTCTATTTAATATTTAACAAAGATCACACACGCTGCAAATGAAATTATCCAAATGTATGAGAGTGGTATTGTATTTCGGAGCCTTTAAAATTATCAAGAGGTTTTGGCAGTGTCAATAGTCCAATGTTTCTCAAACGAAAAAAATTCAAATATATACCCAAATAATTTGATAACATTAAATTTTAATTCACCAATCTCATGAGATTGGATTTAACTATAAGGACAAATTACACAGTGTAATCTATAATAGCAGGGCATAAAATTTAAATTGTTGAAAAGGTGTATTCAACTAAAAATAGTTGGTTACTGTTAAGTTGAATGGTTGAGCTTATGAGACGGTACAGGATGCTCAAATTAATTAAAATAGAATTATGCAAATTCTTATTATTAAACGTATATTTAATCATAATTACGCTTACTACTATTACATCTATAATTGAGTTAATTTTAGTATCCTATTTTTATACCAAGGATTATGGCGGGAAAACAAATAAATTAAAAATATATTTTTTGGCTCAATTCTATTCTTCATTGTACATGATAAATGTTCGAATTTCCATTGGATTCAATGAGATCTCAAACTCTTGAGGGTCCCGGATTTTTTTGCTTCGGGGATGTTGATGCTTTGATGAACCACGATCGTTTATGAAAACACTGTCAATTGAAACGGTTGGTGACAGAGGTGTCGGTTGATTTGTACTTGTTGGACTATCTACGATATGAGGATTTGATTCTAATAAGTTTTCGGCTGGATTAAAAGTCTCTTCCTGAAATTGGAATCGTTGTACTTGGTTCAGCCATTGATTGGCCGCTAAATTCGTCTCACGCAGTACGTTGAACGGAAGGTTAAGAAAAACATCTTTCAAGTTGATTTTCACTGAGTTGGAGTAGAAAGTGTCTTCACCCTTTTCGAGAAGATGCTCGAAACGCACAAGATACGAATTATCTTTCCATGGTTCGAATGTTAGTAAATGCACATTTATGGGTAGAGATAGTGAGATTGCTGATTTCTGGAATAAAAATGAGAATTTAGTGAACGTTTTGGATATTTCCATAATACACTAACAATATTAATAAATTGTTTGCGCCAATCCTCATAGGCCATTGGTGATACGTCACTGAAGAAAGGCCATGGCGAGACCAATTTTTTCGCTTGAACGAATCTTTCGCGTGCAATTACGCTTGGGTTTTGTTTTGCTTTCTTACCCACGATCATGTGATGTAATCCACGTGCTATCAATCCTTTACCAAAGGCCTGTTCATTCAAAGCCTCACCAACACCAAACGCATCGTCATGTAAAAGTCGTCTATGTACCATAAGTTCTAGTTCGCCATCATTCATACTAGACCCACCTTGTGCACGATCGGTTAATATAGCCATTCTCCAATTAGTATCTTCGAGAGCAATTTTCGTGGTAACTGGATAATAATTGCCGGCTGTCTCTTCCATAAGCTTAACCGTCCATGTTGGTCGATAGTTTCTTACTCGTTTAATGGTTTCGCGTCCATTCGAATCGGTATAGAATGCGCCAACCGAATTAATTTCCGAAGAAAACCGTGTCACAATCTCTTTTCCTTTGTGGTCATCGATCGGAATTGGTCCAACCATCCATTCAAATTCAACGAGATTTTCATCTTTATAGACACGAACTACTTGACTTAGCCATTCGTTGAATTGCTGATGAACCTCTTCGACTAGATGTCCTTTGATTACGTATAGTTTGGCGCTCGAAGCAATTTTTATTGCGGTACTATTTGGCCGAAATATGTAAGCCCCCGATGAACGATTTCTGAATTCACGATTATCACCAAACGCACCTTCGTAATAATAGAAATTTTGTGATACGGTCATATTCTCGCCTTCGGTGAATATTTTAGATACGAGTCCGTTTTGATTGAATGTTACATTAAGATATTTATTTCCAATAATCACTGTTTCATCATCGGATGGGCGATGGCCTAATGGTGGATTATCCGACTGTATGTGTATGACAGTTGGAGGTGGAGATGAAGAACCGATTTTGACTGCATTTTCTTCTTCCTTATTATTCCCGATATTCTTGGCGACGTAATAAGATTTATAGCCCATTGCTGGAAGCTCATTAGCCAAAAATACTAATTCGTAGGCACTATTGCTGAATCGATAGTTAAGCTGTTTGACCGCATCGGGAATCTCGACAAATTGAATTGGGGTGGTTACACCACGGTAGTCAGTTACATCGTAGTTCATGGCTGGGACCGGAACCCTAATGTACGTAAATGTTGAATAAGCGAGTGGATTGTATACGGTAACCATAAAGTTTCCACTTTTTTCTGAAATTTCACATTTACTGATGTTCAGCTCGAGACAGTTGCTAAACGTGAATGTATAATTCTTGTGATATGGTTTTTCCATGTCATGATAAGCCGGGTTTGCTGGTGACGCAGAATAGGATGGCAGCTCACCGGTTGTGAATTGATTCAAAACCGATTTAATATTGGTTGCACAAGCATCAATTGCGACTTGTAGCCGCCTTGCATAATCCGCAGCGACATGTTGTTTCTCTGTACCAGTCACAGCATCATGATGTTGCATGACACCCATTTGTTCGCGAAGAAATCGTAAATGTGGTTCAAAATGTCCTTCTGATTCGGGTGCAAGTGCTGTGAGCTGTTTACAAATTTGTAAATATTGATTTCCAACTCGTTCGAAGCGTTTCAGGGTTGGGCGTGACGTGAAATAGCCAGTCCAAAATGAATGTGGATCTGATGCGTATGGGAAGAAATCATCGGATTTTGTCGGCCATTTTAAATTAGATTCGTGTAATGATTTTAAATAGCACGACGGTGTGGAGTAGAATAGGTTGATTTGGCTTCCATTCTTCTGACGATCGTTCGCGTATCTAAAGGGCGGAAAATTAGAGTTGTTATCAATATATAAACATGTTCGTTATATCGAAGGAGATATGGATAAAATTTTAACAGTAAACGTATTCAACATAAATAGACTTTAGACACATTGGTATAATGAGTTCCACTCACTTAATAAGTTTATCGAGATTTGTGTACCACATATTAGCATTTTGATAATTAAAATCTTCTCCCATTGTGATTAGGACGTTATTCGAACGATATTGTGAAGACATATTTGTGACGTAATCAAAAAATTTATCAACCTAAATATTTAAATAAAAAAATGAGAAATTAAAATTTCGCGCCAGACAAAGTGTTGTCTGTTCAAGCCCAATCAAAATACTATTGAATACGTTTATTTTAATTTTTGCTTTGTGGGATGATCGATACCTGATTAGCTTGTCCATGTTTTTGTAGTAGACATTTGCATCCATGTACGTAAAATCTCCACCCATCGTCAAGATTATATTATTGGAGCGATAGTATTTTGATTGTTCTTCGGCAAAGTACAGAAATTTATCTACCTTTTCTTTAACGTTATTATCGGGTGACCATTTCTCATCGATGATAGGATCATCTGCGCATAAAATATCGAAGCAAAATCCTGGTGGTGGGCCGTAATTATTGTACAAAACTCCGGTGAATAAATCAGCAGCCGATCCAAGACTTGAACTAGCTTTCCAAATCATTTCGGCTGATTGATTGAGTAGACGTGTTTTTTTATCCTCGTAATCGAGCCGACCGAAAAACATACCATCATATCCCATGCGTGCGAAAATCGAAGCTTGTTCGCGTGAGTGTCCAAACGGATCGATTTGCCAGCCAACGCGAGGACGGCCACACTCACCAAATGTATCGTTTAGTCTACGTAAACCCCATGTAAATTGATCGATAATACTTTGATAATGTGAAGCTGCCTCATCGT
Organism: Tipula unca; assembly: GCA_951394425.1. Taxonomy (NCBI): domain Eukaryota; kingdom Metazoa; phylum Arthropoda; class Insecta; order Diptera; family Tipulidae; genus Tipula; species Tipula unca. Next base: position 129,224,494 of record OX596381.1, on the reverse strand, counting down.
TCATGCTCCATGCTCCGCCGATAAATTCGAGCCGTCCTTCATTCACCAACATTTTAACTTGTTCCTGTAACTCGGGTGTTTGTTTCCGCCACCACATGAAGAAGAATGCCGACTCTACATAAATAAACCTTTTTTCCGGATCATTCAGTAATGCTTGTATTACCGAATCGAGAATGTACTGTACACCGGCTTTCTGAATCATTGTTTTACTTCCGAAATAGTATTGATCGACTGTTTTCAGCCAGCCAACATCATCATGTGTATGCGGCACCAAATGTACATTCAACATATTCGGTTTGGGTTTTGGACATCCCTAGAAAAAAAAGAAAGTAGAAAAATCGCTAACTATTATAAAAAATATTAATAAGATAAACTGTGACATTGACTCTTGGTAACAGATAATTTAGCGATAACAGTAATTTAGTTGCCTAAATAATTTAATAAATTGCGACATTTTTTTTGAAAGACAATATTAAGTTGCAATGTATTTACATATACATATGCGTATCTTCCCATTTATTTGTATACACACTGAATTAATTAACCTCTATAGTATATAAAAGTTAACCATGACTTAATCTGACCTAGCTATATGTACGCTGATTGATTTGTGTTTATCAGAAATTACAACAATATTAATAAAATTCCATATATAACGCTAATCTATTAGTTTAAAATTAAATGTTTTAATCACTGAAAACACAAAGAATCACTATATTCCTACCTCATAGCCACACTGTCTCTGCTCTCTATTATTCTCCAAATTCTTCCATATCACATTAATCCTATCTACATGGTTCTGATCTACATCATCAGTAGCATCACTTGGATCAATCCGATTGCTATGGTTCCGTTTCGACTTGGATTGCCGTCGTACTCCGCACTGCACACAACTAATTATAACTGAGGCAATTAAAATTACCACGAATAGTTTCATTTTCACTAAATTTTCATTTATATTTTATTATTTTATTATTATTTTTATTTAATTGGATTTTTTTAATTCACTTCACGGACACTAAACTAACTTGTTATTATGTTGTTAAGCTCACTACAGCTTATGTTAGACTGTGCTCGATTGTGTAGACGTTTTATATAATAAATATAAATTTTTTCATTTCCGTTCTGTTGCGCTTGTATTTTCAAAATTAAACAAACAATTCAATATTATAGAGAATACTAATAGGCTATACACAACTCAAATTACACATAAATATGATGTGTATGCGTTTTACTTTTTTTTAGTCTTACTATCAAATCAACATTGTATATGGCTCTCACTGACCAGTTTTGTTTTGTTTAGTTTTGGTGATAAGCAGCAGCGCGAGAGATGAAAAAAAAACAAACAAAAAACTATCAACATACATCAAGTTGAACAATTTCGAATGTTTTTGTGATCATCTTCATTCGGTATACCTTGCCCCTCAACCATTTTAATGGTATTTTATATTTGTTTATAGTTTTTTAACCCTCAAATATACGGAGCGCGGTCAAATGGAAATTGAGAAGTCATATAAGCAAGCATATTATAATTAAGATGTTTTTTGTTACTAAACCACATACATCAATCCGCTCAGCTACGTAACAAGCGTATATGGTTAATAAATCAAATGTTCCGCAAAAATATGTTAAATTGCAGATTGGCTTTTTTTATATTCTATACAAACAAAATTCAGAATGGGTTATATTGCCTGTTCAGTATATGAATCGAAATTTGGCAAGGTATGGAAATTTCTCTAACATGTCTGAAATCCTAAAATATTAGGCGCTTGTTTATCATGTGAATAATATTTACGATGATGTACTCGTATTTCGTATATTTACTATAATGCCATTATAAATACCGAGTCGAATTAACTCATCGGACTACCATAATTTCAAATAGTAAAGTTGTTCTGAAGGTATTACAAATTCTTGGTTACATTATTTCATGTATATAACTATATACTATATACTCAAAACATAGCATAAAATAGATCCTGAACCATACTTATCTGCAAAACCCTTGATTTATAGTCTAAGGATTATAATTGCACATATACCCCTCATCTGTAATTGATTCTCGTCAAATACCACAATTTCAGATATACTTTCCAACTTCCAAGGTAATGCCACTCCACACTATTATGGAACCTCCTCCGAATCGATTCGTTTCTTGCTCTCAAAGACGATTACAGTTAGTTTGATCCATTATCGGATCGGAATATGTAAGTTCGAAAAGCATTTTACGTTCGTGTTTCTTTTCTGCTTGATGTGTTCAATAATAATTGCTCAAATGGTCACTCCCATTAACCTGGTTACAAAATGCAAAATATTATCTTCTTGATTAATGTTTATCAAAAACAATTTTTTAGAAATATATTATACCAAATTGAATACTCAAAATACTGACGATAAAACGGCATCCTTCGATTTAGCGCATTTTAATTATATTTTCTACAAAAAAATATACAGAAAAGAGTAGGCTTCCTCTATTTTGTTTTGAGTAGTACTTACATATACAACAACAAATTTATTTTATTTTTCGTCATGACATTTATAATATTGAACTTTGATTATCTTATACGATTCGCAAGTTTCAGAATTTTATTCAAAAATAGATTCGCTGAAAATATCATATGTATATACGTGTATTATATTGGAATATCTGATAATGAGTTCATCAACCTTATAAAATCAACTCTCAAATAATAAAATACATATTATGTTTAAAGTTAATCTACCCAGGTTAAGTAGCATGTGTACAAAAGTAAGGTAAGATTAAATCATTTAAAATAAAAAATTACGTTCATAATATGTAACCTAGCATTAGTTTTAGAATTTGGAATTTTATTTCTTTTTCAATCGATGTCACTCTCTCATTTATATTTTCTTACTATGTATTTTTTTTGTGTGCCAACATTATAAGATTTTCTCACTAACTATATGTGGCGTATTTAGGTTGTTCTTTACTGTTTTAAATCTATATACATATATATTATAAATATTATGAAGATTGTCTATCATTTTTATGATTATGTATTCTAAAATTGATCGATTGGTCTAATTCCAATTTAAAAGATACATGCTGTATAAAGCGCCACATTTAGCACAATAACTTGATATATAACAACTTGATTTTGGGCTTAGTCTATAATGTATCTGTTAACAGTAATATGAATGGCCATAACTCGAAACGCCAATATTTGTTTTAATCAGCAAAGTTTAAAACTTTATGTGGTGAAGGTGTGTAAAATGTTTTTTTTGTCTGAATCTTTAAAGCAGATTGGCATATTTCTTGAACTGGTACTGTCGTCTATTAATTATAGAGAATGGTAGCATTTGATAGAATATGGAAATTATAATTGAAATTATGGAATAATACGTAACTCTAGTATTTTTAAAAATTACAATTTTTAATAATTAAATTTGAAATCTAGTTTAAATATAATTTGGGTGTTTACTCTATATTTTTGCGAGATGGGCGGAAACGCACAATGTTTTAAATTCCTTTTCAATGTTATCGTTTAACTTGTACTGATATTGTACTGCTTATCATGAACGATTTAAATGCAACGTTATACTGATTATTCTCGTTTATGGTTGTTGGGCCTCTTTATCTTATTCGAATAGGCGATAGAAAATGTTGCGTAGCCACATGATCTTTGCTTTTTGAATGTCCAGCTAATCGAATCACAAACAAAAACAAAGCCAACATTATTCACACTGATGTGATGGGCGGAAACGCACAATGTTTTAAATTCCTTTTCAATGTTATCGTTTAACTTGTACTGATATTGTACTGCTTATCATGAACGATTTAAATGCAACGTTATACTGATTATTCTCGTTTATGGTTGTTGGGCCTCTTTATCTTATTCGAATAGGCGATAGAAAATGTTGCGTAGCCACATGATCTTTGCTTTTTGAATGTCCAGCTAATCGAATCACAAACAAAAACAAAGCCAACATTATTCACACTGATGTTACTTTCATGTATGTCCATTTGCAATGTACACAGTAAAAAATAATCTTTATATACGTTATTAATAAATCCATAACATATAATTTTAATGTATTTCGAACTAATAATTTTTCGAAAAACGTTTTAAACGGGTTCTAGATTGAACACACCTAAAGATAAACAACTATACGAACAATTAACGAAAAAAATCTACTTCTCTGGCCATGAGATAGGAAAGAATTACTTAATTTAGTAGATTTCTGTATAACAAAAGAAATTGGATGCACCAATGCTCAGGTAGAAGATTGCTATATGATTTATGACAATAAATAATAATAACTTTGAGTACTTGAGCTTTAAATGCAGAAACATCTCAACGTCTGACAAATAAATTAATTGAATGGGCTTTACGTAGAAATTTAGTTGAACAAAATTGCCAATTGGACATCAAACTCTGCACCCCAGATGATATTGATGCGGCGACCAATGATTTAACACATATAATGCAAATATTATAGTAGCAAAAAAGGCCAATCTTAATATTTTTTTTTTTTTTCAATTTTATTTAATTAACCTGGACTAATGAGCAATTTTATTCTAACTTAATTTACTATGTTGTATTCATGTATGGCTTCTTCCCACTGGTGTTCCATAGTGTCTGATAAATTGAATTAAACCACATTGTTATTGTGGATTTTAGATCAGCATTACGCTGTTTATACTAGCAATTACACCAGCTCAGAAGGTTTAGTTTGTTTGAGCCTGCGTACAATATCTGTGTTGTTTAACAGCTTAATTGCCTCAGTGTTAACATGTTGTTCGAGCCTTTGAATGTTAATATTACCAGTTCTGAAGTTAATAAGTTAATCCAAAAAAAAGGACAATACGCCAGCTCTAGCAGCAACAAAAATCTCAATTTTGATAATGAAAACTAAATAGGGCTTTTAAAGCTCGGGAGCATTGAGAGAAGAAGAATAGTGACCGAGAAAACAGATTATTCACTATGCAACAAAAAAACTAAAGAAGTCAATATTATCGAGACCACCATTTGGGCAATCAGATGGACATTGGGCCAGAATTGACGTAGATAAAGCTACTTCTTTTTCTAACCACTTGAGAAAAGTATTCACACCAAACGAAAAAACTAATACATATCTGTGAAATACCAGAGTTTACGTTGGATCCGTCGAAACAAATTCCTGTAAAATTTATGTGGAAAAGGTAAAAATACCACCAAAAACTGTATAAACTGCATAAACTAAAAGCTCCAGAAGACGATTTTCTTACCATTTTATTGATTAAAACTCATAACTTATATCTTTAATGTGATTATGAGATGTGGGTATTTCCCTAAAAATTGGAAAATATCGCTGATTTGTACAATAATTACAGTTGCATTGTAGAGCCAATAAGTATACTTCCGATAATATCGAAACATTTTGAAAAGATGGTATTACAAAAATTAATACCAATATTATCTGAAGCGACACATTATACCACACCACCAATTTGGGTTTCAAGACCAGCATGGCACTGTAGAGCAGGTGCACACTACACAGAATTGTAAACACATTTCAACTCGCCTTAGAAGAAAATAAATATTGTTCGGTAGTTTTCCTAGACATTGCGCAAGCTTTCTACAAAAGAGCTTAAATATACAATAAATAAAAAATTAAAATTCGCCTCCACAAGGTATTGGGACCAGTATTGTTTTTGATGTATACTGCCGATCTACCAATATGATAAGGTCGTCACATCAACATTTGCAGATGACGGTATAACACAAAAATCCTCAAACTGGATCAAAAGAATTACAAGATCACTTATACAAAATTGAGAATTGGTAAAGAACCTGGCAGATAAAACAAATGAAAATAAACCAACGCACATAAAATTTACGTTAAATAAACTTACATGTCCAGCGATGAAATTACACAATGTGACCACCCCTCAACAAACAAACGTCAAATACTTGGGTATTCATCTTGATAAAATGTTGACATGGATGGAAAAGGCCCAAATCGAATCAAAGCGTAACCAAATCAAAATAAAAATTTCAAAAATGTACTGTCTGATTGGAAGAAAATCAAAACTTTTCCTAGAATGCATGATTCTACTATACAAAGCTATCCTAGTATATGGACATATTGAATAGAGCTATAGAATTGTACAAGCGCATTTAGTATAGATCTTTTACAACGAATGCAATCAAAAATAATTCGCATTTCATTATTTCATTGAACTTTATGTGCACATCGTACATTTACTGAACATGCTTGTTAGGCCGTTGCTTATACATATGGGTACGAATAAAACCAAAACCTGTATTGCAATATAAGTAAATATCTTTATCGCACTACAACCAATGCGGGTGGGTGTCGATTAGGTTATTGCCGTCACATTACGAATTATTTGAATATTCATTTTATAAATTTAGCTGAACCTTTAAAATTTTGTTGTTGGTATATAAAATTTAAAAAGTTTATAAAACCCATATGTATACAGGTTAAATCGCGATTATATTATATCTGCGTATCGAGGAATACGATGTTATACACAGTGAAGGTTACTAACTACATATATACGTATATATATATATTCTATATATCTAAAATATCTAGCTAATAAATCTATACTTATAAACTGTCCGTTTTTTAAAAGTTGATATTAAATTACGCGATCTTTTTCGTAATCGCGCATCAGCAAAGCGTATACATATTATATACGAGCGTTGTTTAGAAATAAATTATTATAAAACTATTTTGTTGACGCGATATATCCGAGATATGCAATTTTTATATTTTATGATAAATTAAATTTTAGCCAATTCAAATGCGGATTGCTAAAACTCTTTTATGAATCTTCCATATAATATTTATGGTTTGTTTACCAAATTTATTATTTCCACTTTGTCATTGGTACTAATGGAATAGTACGTTATAAAATGTTAAAATTGATTACCCCCACTACGGAGAGTCATTTAATCGAAGACCCGGAACAGAATAAAATTCTATTTCTTGTTCACTAGAATAAAACAAATCAAGATAATAACCAGCATGATATACCTATGTATGTATGTACATACAAACAAACGGGTGATTTATGTTCATTAATTTGGTATTCATTAAGTCGATGATAATAATCATCATTGTTGAAATGGGCACCAAACAGTCTATACGCAATGAAGACTAAAGACGAAATTAAGTGCTTAATAAGACTTGTGTCAAGGTTAGACATTAGACGAAAACAAAATATAAACAAATCAACGTTATACATATTTTGGAATATAGTAATGAGCTGATGATGCCATATACTCGTAGTCCCATCAACGCCATTTACACGTGAATATATACATACAAATAAATATGAATATGAAACATATTATTCTGTCTTGTCAACATATTGTGGCATATGTCGAAGACAATATTATTTTGTTCAAAGTTAACCATTATTATAAAATTAGGTTGTGATATTTCCTTTACATGATTGTATTTTGCTTTGATTGCATGTAATATGCAAATATTACAATTTGATACCACTGTTAAACAGCCGAGTGGTTTTTAATAATTTAATATGATATCACAGTAATTATAGTAGTATACAGTTTTTATAATAATTTAATTCATAATAATAATACAAATTTTGATTACTATCAATAAATATAGGTACGCAGTGGTCATAATAATTTTAACTGTGGTTATGCTTTAATTTATAAATAATCCTTCCAATTTAATCTTAAGCGTGCATTCAATATTAAAATATCGGATCAGAATGACGACTATACAGGACTTCGAACAGAAGTTGATTTTTGTCTAAATTTTAGGTGTTGGAAAATATATATAATTTAGAATAATAATTATATTGAGAATTTAGAATGGGTCTTGAACTGAACTTTGAATTTGACTTTCGTTTGACGCAGCCCATGCGGCCGGGGGACACTCCCATGACTCGTAAATCTAAAATGCACTAATATATTTCCCAAGAATACCCTCACAGTATCTTTTGTTAGTCGTATAGGAGGCAACTGAACGATTGGTTCGCTGGGCTAACGAAACTAACCGTATGTCGACGCGATGTGTGTTTTATGGGGCTTCAACCCTTTTAACGGCTTGTAATATTAAAACGTGGATTGCTGAATCTCAGCTCACAGGAATAGATTGATAAAAAATTGAGGTATCTAGTGGGGTATCTCATATAACATACCTCATACCCCACTATATCTATCAATCCCTTGTGAGCTGAGATTCAGCGTTGGACAAGTACATTTTTTATATTATAAGCCGTTAATAGGGATGAATCTCTATAATATACGTTTAATACGAATGCTTTAGTTTGGTTTAAAATATATTATTTAATATGGAGCTGTAAAATTACTGGATTTTACTTTTTATAAAAATTAGTTTGTTATTTAAAATTAATGATTGATCTTTTATGATAAAGAAGTCAGGATGGAGTTTTATTTTATTACACTACTAACTATTTTCGCGCCATCAGTTGAAACTTTTTTATTATATTTTGAAACACACATTTTGCAAATTATTTTTTCGGGCTCATCCGTCAGCAATCTAATAACCTCTAATACAAAAAAGCTTAATAAATTTGCCAAGTTGTAAAATTTTCCGTTTTGAATTATTGATATGTGTGAGAATTCTTTGTGTAAATATTCAATTATAAATTTAGTTCAGATTCAGATAATGTGATTCTTCTATAGAAATTATATTTATGTTTTGACATTACTGTAAAATTTGTAAAAACTAATTCATTATTTTAAGCCACATCCTTATTAAATCAATTTCGTTATTTTATAATATGTACTTACATAATCAAAATAGGTCTGCGTGCAATTGATGATAAGTTAACATAAATTTGATTCAAAATTAATTTTTTGTTACCTAAAGTATACATTGTTCATAAATTAACGATCACAACTAAAAATTAATTTCAAATTTCATAACATTTCGAGTAAAAACGAATTTTTGTGTTATAGACCTATACAATTCATTGCAAAAAAACTTTGCGTACGATTTCGAACATGCCCTATACAATTTGTTCTGAACTTAAATTTCTGACAGTACGGTTAACCAAATAAGTTTAAATATGTTTCCATATACAAAAAGAAAGCTTTTTTTCTGTGTTTGAATCAAAATGAAACAAACTTAAATTAAAATGTCACGTTGATACTGTAAACTCCTTATGAGATTCGTGAATTAATTACTAAATTAAGAAACCAACACAAATCTTTAGAACAAATTGCCGAAAACCAAATAACCTAATTAAAAAACCAAAATAAAGTGTTGAAGGGTGATTCAAAATTATAATGAGACTAGATCTTTTATATCTAACTAAACCTATAGATCTAGACGACCTAGTTGTCTGCTATGGCAATAATATACATATATGCCTTAATAAATTAGGACGAACGAAATTTGCAAAGAAATAGTTGTTGCTCAACTTGAAGATTATTCTTGAGCTACGTGCCTGTTTACTATTCTTATTCGAGTATGTATATATAAAGCCGATATCGGCCTTGTTAGTTGTTAATAATAATAATAATAAACAGTGTCTAAAGGCCATTACTGGCCCTTTACTGAGTCAACAATCTGGCTGCAACGGTTTTGATCCTGGGCTTGGTCTTCATAGCCAATTCATTCTCTACACCGTGGAGCCATCGTCGCCTGTAACGACCTCTGCGCCTACAATATGGTGGCTGTCCTTTCAGAGATCGCTGCATAATTCGTTCCGGATCAGCACGCAGAACGTGACCGAGCCAGCGTACTCGCTGAGATTTTATTTCATGCACAATATCGGGGATCTTCATCAGATCTCTAGGATCTCGAAATTGTACAGAGCTCGGTATGTACCATCTAGCTCGCATTTTGGGCCGTAAATCACACGCATGACTCTTCTCTCAAATGTTAGGAGCCATCTCTCGTACTCATCCGTCAGCGCCCAACTTTCACATCCAAACATAACAACGGGCCTGATCAACGCTTTGTAAAGCTTCAGTTTCACGGCACTTGATAAGAGTTTAGATTTTAGCAGTGGCCTTAGAGGATACAAAGAACGACTGCCAGCTGCCAGCCGCACTTTAATATCCTCACCCACACTGTTATTGTGAGTGATAAGAGAACCCAAATATTTGAACCTTCTCACTCCCTCAAACGTGTGGTGGCCTCTACTAAAATCTGGTGTGCCATTGTCCCTAAAACCAGAGATCAGGTATTTCGTTTTGGACTCATTAATCTGAAATCCAACCGAAGCTGAAAACTCTACAAGCGGATCAAATATTTCTTTCACTCCGTTGCTATTCAGTCCAATCACGCATATGTCATCTGCATATGCAAGCACCTGATTGGACTGGCGATATAAGATGTTGCGCTGAGGTGTTTTAGTTTTACGAAAGATGTATTCCAACATGAGGTTAAAGAGTATCGGGGACAGAGCATCTTTCTGCCGAACACCCGAGTTAACTGCAAAAATTGTCGATAGCCTGTTCTCAACTTTAACACAACATTGAGACTGCGTCACTGTCATCCTACACAGTAGTACCAATTTTTTTGGCATTCCTAGGTATTCCAGGGCAGACCACAAACTCTCTCGATTGGTCGAGTCATAGGGTTGCCGGAAATCCAGGATCACCTGATGTACGGAGATGGATGTCTCATAATATTTAGATAGAATCACTCTCAGCGTAAATAGCTGATCTGTGACTAATCGATTCTTACGAAAGCCTCCTCGGCCAGCCAGGCCTCCGCTAGAGGACTGATTCTATCCAATGAAATGTCTCCCTTCTTGAAGATGGGGCATATCGCGGCCACTTTCCATTCGTCAGGCATAACTTCGGTTCGCCATACTATAATCGAATAAGGTCGAAAAGACAGTTCCACAAAGTATCCCCTCCGAATATCAAGAGCTCCGAATTAATGCAGTCCACTCCAGGTGAGCGGTTTCGTTTCAATCTCTGCATGCGCCTTTAGTGAATTCCTCATGGGTTGGCTCCTCAGTGCAAATCTCCGCAGTCTGTATTAGAGGGGGCTCAACAACAGTCTGTGACGCATGAACATCAAGCAGGTTAGTAAAGTGTCCACTCCATCCGTCAACTACTGCGTCGATGTTGACACAGAGGTTTCCATCCCGGTTCCGAATGGCGGTTGACGTAGGCCTGAAAGTATGGTGCAATCCAGTAATTCCTTTAAAGAAATTACTCGAACTGCGCTCATTGCTGAGTTGTTTTACTTTCAGAACCTCGGCCTTCCACCATTCCCGCTTCTTCCGTCTACAAATCCGCTTAGCTGCCCTTCTTGCAACAGCAGCCCTGTTTTTCCTCGCGATTGTGAGGTTGTTGCACTTCACTATGGGCTATATTTTGTTGCTCAACCGCAAGACGACACTCGTCATCAAACCAATCATTCTTGGGTCTGACTTTCACTATACCTAAAGTCTGTTTAGCCGCACTGACAACCGAGGTTTTCAGTACCTCCCAGACAGAGTTCACGAAGTCAGACTGGTAATTAGCTTCATCAATGTGGTCGCTGACAAGATCCTGATATCGTTTCTTTTGATCTTCATTTATCAGACCTTCACAGTCGACACGTACCATGCATTTCGCTGTGTTCCCAGACTTGTACGAAAACTTCCATCGTAGCTTTGCAACGACCAAATGATGATCGCTGCCTATACGTATTTGGTTGCTGACCGATAAGTTCTCACATCCTGCACAACCCGAGCCCGTCTTTTAGAAACTAACACATGGTCAATTTGGCTATGGGAAGTTCCGCGAGGATGTGTCCATGTCTCTAGATGTATCTGTTTGTGAGGGAAGAACGTGCTTGCTACATTAAGATCATGAGCAATTGCAAAGTACATCATTCTCTCACAACTATCGGTCGCAGTTTCGTGTCGGGAGTACGGACCTATGCTTTCACACAAGTCGGTCTGATTTCTGCCAGCTCAAGCATTAAAGTCCCCAAATGCCATTCTAACATCGTGTTCGGGTATAGATCAGATCGTCCAAGTCATTGTAAAATGAGTCTTCATCTTGGGGCTGGAGGACTTCTGTGGGCGCATGTACACAAATTATCGACAGGTTGGATAACTTCATGCGCAAGCGAAGCTTACACAATTGGTTATTGACTGGAAATCCAAAACAGCATTCTTTACCTGGAAAACGAAATCCTACCAAGAAGAAATCCAGCTCCAAGATTTCCGAGGGCATCTCCACTGTAGAGCAACGAGTTCCAGCCGATACTCCTTCATATGCACGTGGCTAGGCCCTCCAACGCTCCTGGTTTTCTAAGTGATTGCACGTTCCACGTGCCGATCCTAAATCTCGTGTCCGGGTACTTGAGCGGGGGTCCGGTGTTTTTTTTTGGCGGTATTGTTAGTTGTTAGATAAAGAAATACTCATTGCACCTTTGTCAGCTTAATACACAGATGACATCATTGAGAGCGGAGATAAGTCCAATAATTAATAAATGGTGAACAACAACAACAACAAAATATACCGCATACACAATTGCGTATATCAGTAGAGACGCATACCATCATATTCACCACCCCACCATACTTTATTGAACGAAAAATGTATGAACTGCAATACCAACCCAATGGAAATAAATGGTAAAGAAGACGAATCGGAATACGTCAAACGTAATCGAGTTATTTTCAAGTTTGTGGATAATTTATATTACTAATTTTTCAGGATATTTATACCTATTTGTCAAGTAACTTATAATACTATAGGAGAGATTGCTGCGGATTTCCATAGTAAACTCGTGTGACTTCATGTTTTCGACAAAAATTAATTAATAAGTTAAAATTCCCAGATTTTTACTGTGTGCCTGATACTAACATTTCTGACCAAATTATAGATTAAATTAAATTTTTGATTAGTGAGAGTATCGGATATTTATAGATGGCGCTAGTGTCAATAGAACATACCGTGCATACATACATTTATAATTTTAAATTAAGATTTGTTCCAGACGCCAAACAAACGTCAAATCAAGAAAAAAATATATAACGACACCGAATCAACAATACGTTATATGTACTTACATATAATTATTTCTTTTAGAAAGGTTATCGAAAAATGACTGCCAGATAAATAAAACAACAACTGAAGGGATTTACATTTTATGAAATTTCATATTTCAGCCATAAATGATTGTTTTTTTAAATACTAGAAATTTTAGTATACTAGAAAAAAACCGTTAAATCCTCAGTACAACACATTTGTATATATTCGGGTGTTATTAAACTGTATGATTATGTCACATAATATGTTCCTAAAATTATACTCAAATAAGCATTAAAATTTTATTTTTCAATACAAAGTTGATGTATCCAAAATAATTTAACTGAAGTTCAACGTAACAATAAAATAAACAACACAATGTTATATTGAAAGAGTTTCCATATACATACTCGTAAACATATTTCATATTTATTTCTACTCAAAATGCTGCTTTGCCATTAATTATTTTTTTATAAAAATCCAATTAAATTGCAGATTTTGAATTTTTAGTATTTTTTAATAACAAAATGACAATATATAACTATATTGACAAGTAATCTTGTGAGGAGACTTTCTATTAAAATATCGTAGGGTCATCTTTTAAAACATATGCAGCTTCAATAAATTAATATTACCCAAAACCATTGACAACCGTATTATAGACAAAACATATATAGATTTCTCATTTCTCAAAAAATGTCATGTCATCGTTATGGTAGTGCATTGTACAATGTATAAACAGTAGAATGACCAATACAACGAAGACATAGGAATTATCAAAACTTTTGTGTTCTTCTTTTGTTGGACAACTGAGAATTCTAGTGTATTTTCTACATTTTCTATAAACCTCAAACTCGTTACTCGTCAATACCATAATTATTTTTTTTCAATCAAATTACCAATAACGTTAGAATGCAGAAATAAAATTAGATATTTTTATGATTGCTGGATAAAACTGTCTTTCTTACCACGAGGCGTTTATCATGCCTGGTCGACAAGCACATGCAAAGGTTATGAAAGCTAGGAAAATTAAACTTTTCTATATGGCTCCCTCTTCAAATCATAAAGAGATATTTTACATTTTTTTAACGATGTGACTATACGGCCTAAATTCCCTACTCTAGCGATAACAATTATTATTGGGATCGGTTAAAAATTGTAATTGTGTAAACTAAATTTGAGATAGCTGTATTAGAATTAAAGGCCTTTTTATTAAAGGATGTATATACCGTACAGTTGTACACTGTTTTCATGTGTTTATGTTTCTATAATATTCGATTTCCTTGATGGTGAAATCAATATTGAATTTGTTGTTAGTTAAACTTTTCGGCATAAAGCAAAGGCAAAATGTGCCGGGTGGTTGAAACAGTTTAAATAATTTAGTTATAAAAGATAACAATATCATCGTAACATGAAAGATTCTATCTCCGGCTTTGAAGAGTGATGTTATTCTACTGTTTTCATTTCTGAGAAAATCCTTCTAATCTCAATGACTGATTGAATAGCATTTGTATGGAAACAGTATACTGTTTACAGTGGTTACGATTTTCATAAACTGTCAAAATCATCCAATTATATTAGATTTAACATCAGAGAGTGATATGATTTGTACCCGTATTTTATGTCATATAGTAACTTCTTGACCAACATAACTCTTTTATTCAAACCAGTTTCTAAATTTTTCTTACACTCTGTGAATTTTTATCCAGAATAGGTCCAATTTAATTTTATTAACCCCAAAATATTTCTCGTTCTTACATCTTTCTCGGGCTAGCAAATCTATCATATATTCATATTAGGTTAGGTTAGATAAGGGTAGGCGTCCTAAAGGACTAAATAATAATTAACAGTGTTAAAGGCCATTACTGGCCCCTTACTGAATCAACAATCTGGCTCCAACGGTTTCGATCCTGAGCTTGGTCTTCATACTGTCTAAGACAATCAGCAGAGGCCAAGTCATTCTCTACATCGTGGAGCCATCGTCGCCTGCAACGACCTCTGCGCCTACCATATGGTGGCTCTCCTTTCAGAGATCGCTGCACAATTCGTTCCGGATCAGCACGCAGAACGTGACCGAGCCAGCGCACTCGCTGGGATCTAACTTCATGTACAATATCGGGGATCTTCATCAGATCTCTGATCTCGAAATTGTACAGAGCTCGGTATGTACCATCTATTTCGCGTTTAGGGCCGTAAATCACACGCATGATTCTTCTCTCAAATGTAAGGAGCCATCTCTCGTACTCATCCGTCAGCGCCCAACTTTCACATCCAAACATAACAAACTTTGTAAAGCTTCAGCTTCACGGCACTTGATAAGTGTTTAGATTTTAGCAGTGGCCTTAGAGGATACAAAGAACGACTGCCAGCTGGCCAGCCGCACTTTAATATCCTCACCCACACTGTTATCGTGAGTGATAAGAGAGGCCAAATATTTGAACCTCCTCACTCCCTCAAACGTGTGGCTGCCACTACTAAAATCTGGAGTGCCATTGTCTCTAAAACCAGAGATCAGGTATTTCGTTTTGGACTCATTGATCTGGAGTCCAACTGAAGCTGAAAACTCTACAAGCGGATCAAGTATTTCTTTCACTCCGTTGCTATTCAGTCCAATCACGCATATGTCATCTGCATATGCAAGCACTTGATTGGACTGGCGATATAAGATGTTGCGCTGAGGTGTTTCAGTTTTACGAAAGATGTACTCCAACATGAGATTAAAGAGTATCGGGGACAGAGCATCTCACTGCCGAACACCCGAGTTAACTGCAAAAATTTTCGATAGCCTGTTCTCAACCTTAACACAGCATTGAGACTGCGTCACTGTCATCCTACACAGTCGTACCAATTTTGTTGGCATTCCTAGGTATTCCAGGGCAGACCACAAACTCTCTCGATTGATCGAGTCGTAGGCCTGCCGGAAATCCAGGAACACCTGATGAACGGAGATGGATGTCTCATAATATTTAGATAGAATCATCCGCAGCGAAAAGACCTGATCAGTGACTGATCGATTTGGACGAAATCCTCCTTGATAGTCACCAACCAAGCCCTCCGCCAGAGGAGTGATTCTATCCAATACAATGTATGACAGTAACTTGTATGATGTGCAAAGGAGAGCTATACCGCGATAATTCTCACACCTCAAGCGGTCTCCCTTCTTGAAGATGGGGCACATCGCGGCCACTTTCCATTCGTCAGGCATAATTTCGGTTCGCCATACTAATCGAATAAGGTCGAAAAGACAGTTCCACAAAGTATCCCCTCCGAATATCAAGAGCTCCGAATTAATGCAGTCCACTCCAGGTGAGCGGTTTCGTTTCAATCGCTGAATGGCCTTAGTGAATTCCTCATGGGATGGATCCTCAGTGCAAATCTCCGCAGTCTGTCTTAGAGGTGGCTCAACAACAGTCTGTGACGCATGATGAACATCAAGCAGCTCTGTAAAGTGTCCACTCCATGCGTCAAGTACTGCGTCGATGTTGACACAGACGTTTCCATCCCGGTCCCGAATGGCGGTTGACGAAGGCCTGAAAGTATGGTGCAATCCAGTAATTCGTTTAAAGAAATTACGTGAACTGCGCTCATTGCTGAGTTGTTGTACTTTCAGAACCTCGGCCTTCCACCATTCTCGCTTCTTCCGTCTACAAATCCGCTTAGCTGCCCTTCTCGCCAGAGCAGCCTTGTTTTTCCTCGCGATTGTGAGACGTTGTTGCACTTCACTATGGGCTATATTTTGTTGCTCAACTGCAAGACGACACTCGTCATCAAACCAATCATTCTTGGGTCTGACTTTCACTATACCTAAAATCTGTTGAGCAGCACTGACAACCGAAGTTTTCAGTACCTCCCAGACAGAGTTCACGCAGTCAGACTGGTAATTGGCTCCTTCAATGTGGTCGCTGACAAGATCCTGATATCGTTTCTTGTGATCTTCATTTACCAGACTTTCACAGTCGAAACGTACCATGCGGTTCGCTGTGTTCCCAGACTTGTACGAAAACTTCCATCGTAGCTTTGCAGCGACCAAATGATGATCGCTACCTACGTATTTGGTTGCTGACCGATAAGTTCTCACATCCTGCACAACCCGAGCCCGTCCTTTAGAAACTAACACATGGTCAATTTGGCTGCGGGAAGTTCCACGAGGATGTGTCCATGTCTCTAGATGTATGTTTTTGTGAGGGAAGAATGTGCTTGCTACTCTCAGATCATGAGCAATTGCAAAGTACATCATTCTCTCACCATTATCGGTCGCAGTTTCGTGTCGGGAGTACGGACCTATGTTTTCACATAAGTCGGTCTGATTTCTGCCAGCTCTAGCATTAAAGTCCCCAATTACCATTCTAACATCGTGTTCGGGTATAGATCCCATCAGATCGTCCAAGTCATTGTAAAATGAGTCTTTATCTTGGGGCTGGCTGACTTCTGTGGGCGCATGTACACAAATTATCGACAGGTTGGCTAACTTCATGCGCAAGCGAAGCTTACACAATCGGTTATTGCCTGCTTGGAAATCCAAAACAGCCTTCTTTACCTGCGGCCCAAGAAGAAATCCAGCTCCAAGATTTCCGAGATCATCTCCACTGTAGAGCAACGTATAGCCCTGGGACACATGGCTTCCACTTTTGGGCCAGCGAGTTTCTTGAAGAGCAACGAGTTCCAGCCGATACTCTTTCATGCACGTGATTAGGCCCTCCAACGCTCCTGGTTTTCTAAGTGATTGCACGTTCCACGTGCCGATCCTAAATCTCGTATCCGGGTACTTGAGCGGGGGTCCCGTGTTTTTTTGGCGGTATCCATTTTTCTTTTTGTTGATTTTATAAACATTTTATTTTTTTTACGGATGCGGGTTATCAGCCCAGCGATCCAACCGTTTAGTCGCCTCCTACGACAAGCAAAGGATACTGTGGTGGTAAAGGACTAAAGTATAGACACAAAAATAGGTCCGTAGCTGTAAGACATTCGAGCTACCTCCTCTTCACTCGTTAAACCATCCTGAGCTTACCAAGAAGAGTTGAAAGTTCCGGACCTCGATTTTACTAAGATCCGTGAGGTCGTCCAAAGGGGAAGTTCCCATAAATTTTGTTCTGCTGTACGCTAGACTGGGACAGGTGCAGAGCAGATGGAGCACAGCTTCCTCCTTCTCCTCGTCATCGCAGCAGAAATCATGGGCAGGGGCACCCAGTTTGCTCGTATGTACCCCAATGAGACAATGTCCCGTTATAGCTCCCACGAAAGTAAAATATGGTGCCGTCGAAGCGATATCAGTTGGTTATTATAGACGAACTAGCGTTAGACCATCTGACGTTCGTTTCTTTTATGGCTCCTTCCTGAAGCAGCAGTTTACCTGAAGCAAGCGGCGTGCTGTGCCCTGGCGGGCCAGCTCGTCTGCCATTACATTCCCTGCGATATTGAAGTGCCCTGGCACCCACGTCAAGCGGATGTTAAACTGATCAGCCATCTCATTTAAAGATACCAGTTCTGGGTTACCTTCGACGTCAGAGAGTATGATTGTAGCGTTTTAATAGCAGCCTGGCTGTCCGTAAAAATGCGAATATCCCTCGTAGATATTACATTATACTTCAACCAGTCCATAACTTCCATTATCACGATAAGTTCAGCTTGAAAAACACTGCAAAAGTCGGGAAGACGAAAAGAAAGGTTGACCCCTATAGTTCCTCACAGAATACCTCGTAGCCCCAACCCATCTATCTCTTTCTGAACCATCCGTCAAGAAGCTTAGCGCCTCATTGTCCATAACCGTTTCGTTCACCCAGTCACCTCTGGTGGGAAACTCAGTTTGGAATCTCACCTCAACAGATTGCAAAGAGATAGCGTAGTCGGTAGTTTCCGGAATACCCCTATATATTCATATTAGCATCGCGCGTTATTTGGTAATTTTATTCACAGCAGGGGTAACAAATGCCATGAAACAAAATTTTGTAAAATTAGTTCTATACCTTTACATTAATGTTGTTATTTTTGAGTTCATTCACTCAATTGATGTTGCCAAGATATAGACGGAAGTTAATTCTGTTCGCTGTTCCGAACTTATATAATAAGATTTTTGATTTAATTTGTTTGACTTAATTATTTTCGATAATATGATTTATATATAGGCCATCGCTCATCAATATGATGGATATTTGATTAATGTCGTTAATACCAATTGAGGATGACGATTCATATATATATATATGTATCTAGAATAGGCTATTGGTGAAGTTTTGGTCTGGTGTCCCAGCTACATTGATCGGTTCCACATCGTAAATCCTAATCCATCCCTAAAGTTATCGCAATTAAACGAGAATTATAACAAATGACAACGATGTATAAGTTAATTTAAATTGCACCTGAAATATACAATCATACCGACCCAAACATTTATTTTAAGACATTAAATTTCTATTTTTGACTTAAAATGTTTAATGTTTAGGTCGTTAACTTTTATTGATCTACTTTTACCGTATGAAATGTTTTATCCGAGTATTGGTTCACAGCCTAAATGGATTGATTGCGTATTGTATATGGTTTACCTAACCAGAATTCATTTTTAATATTCCAAAACACAATAATAAAATGGAAACTTTAAAAATGTATATCGCCCAAACACATTTTATCGCACAAACACCTGACAGTACTTAAGATTATAATAAAATTGTAATCTATATACATATTTCCCTTAGTATAGAGTTAAATCTAAACAACAAATCTTTTCAGATAAACGTCTTTTTAATGGACGTATATTTTATGTATGTATGTAATCATATAATATGAGTTTTTATTAATGACCTAGACTTTACGTTTGTTGTCCCCTTTTTAGGTTCTGTTTTCCAGTAGTATACTTACTACAAGACTTATGTAATAAAAGTAAATGGAATACAAAATTGTATTATGTATTCTACTCGCAGCACATACCAGTTACCACGAATTAATTCGTATAAATGGAACAGTAAGATTTTATTATACATACTAACTAACTTATAATTCTTAGCTATAGCTATTATTAGGTACATCACATACGACAATATGTGGAACAATAAGAAAGTTTTGTGTCAAGAGCAAGACATAAAGTAATCACATTTGTTGTACTTACACAGTTGTATATCAATATTGTGTGCAATAATGTTTTATTATTGAGATAATTATATATATGTAACATTAATTCTTAATTGTTTTTATAAAAATTTGTATATATATATATATATAGTATGTACTCGTACGTATACATAAATCATAATTGTATGTACATCTAATCTATAAAAATTTAATTATTGATTTATATTTTATATAAAATAAATTATTTTAGTTAAATTAGTTTATTTAAAAATTAAAATGCAATATACTGCTGCCCCCACCAATCCCAGTGAAACCACCTTCGCCATCTTTCGATTGATGGATTTCCTCGGCATATATTGCAATCAGTGTGACCAGGCCACAAATTACACAAAACAAAACTGCTATAATCAGTAATAGGATTTTTTCACATTTGGTCCACGATTGGCATTTACAAGACCAGGTCCAATACTGTTCACGGTAAACTCTGGAATTATAACAAAGCATAATTACTTTGCACGCAAGCGCATTACTACACAATTCATTATGTACTTATTTTGAGTATTTATATCAATTGTGCTGCCTAAATCACGTATATTGCTTGTACTTGGTAAAAAGGCCGGATTAATATGGCCGCCTGCTCCTGTTATAGTCGCTATATTATTATTATTATTATGTCGTTTTATTGCATTTGGCACCGATTTTTCACTGTACTCGCTATAACTCGAGTCACTCACTGAACGATTATGCCGTCGTTGAAAATTCGACTGTCTAATACCGTTTTCAATATCACTTTCGATTGGCGAAGAAGTTTGTTGTGGTCCTCGTGAAAAACCTACTGCGTCTACAAATTCAGTGCTACGTCGCCGACGTTGATGATATATAGTTGGACTATATGGGGTTATTGCGGTTGTATACGATGTTGGTGATGTCAGAGGTGGTGCTTGATTAGGATTTGGAGGTTGATCTAATTCTGTGGATGGCGTAAGGGCTAATGAAAATTTCTTTATATTTTCTTTAATATATTCCATATTTTTGTGTTTTATTGGCTAAAATTTAAAAATAATCAAAAATTATTAAATTGCATCATAACATTAATAAATAGAGGAAGTATTGTAATTTGTTTGCGAAATATGAATATATGTTATACTCGTACATATATGCAACGATATCTTATCTAATTTATCGTGTATATATAATATGTACATATATGTATAAAATAAGTTCGCCACATATCGATTCAATAATTACTTTTTCTTCAGGACGCGAGCATTTCGATTAAGATCTGTTCATATCCGCTCGATAACAAATAAGGATACTAACCTTTATTATTATTTTTTTATTTTGTGTTTCCACAATTTATAATTGTAATTTTATTAGCATTTTGTGCTTTTTAAGCTGTTATCTGTTAAACATATAACAAATATTTAGATTTTTTCATGATTTTATTACTTTTGGAATTTAATCAAAATATATCCTAAACCGTATAGACGGGAATTTTTGGAGTAGCATAAATAAATATATGCTTAGCCTTAGATAGATTAAATTTAATCGCTTTTGCCCCTGTTTCGAGATTTACTGAGCGTATCCTAATCCTTTAATCCATTGGTGTATATCAGTATTACAGCAGCACAAACTGATGCACTATTTAACTAAACGTAATCGTAACACTTTCCTGTATTTGCTTTTAATCAATAGAATATTTAACATTAACTGTCTCATTATCAGTTTTTGCATTTTTAGGTTCTATGGTGTTAAATTTTAATATTTTATATTTCCTTATCAAAGTTGTGTGTGATATCAATATTTTTTTTATTAGAAATGATAAAAACTACCACAGCTTTTTATTATTATTAAAATGTGTATTTTATTGTAATAAATAAATTGTTGCCTAGATTTATTTAGACTTTAGAGAATTATATACAGTTTAAAAAGCTGTTTTTGTTTTGTTTCATTTCATAGGTCAGCACTATATTTATGATATCTATGCATTTTTGTTTCATCATCTTTATCAGATAGTAAATACGCAAATCATCATGGTTATCGTATATATGTATGACGTTTCATACAAACATAAATATAATTTCTTATCTGATTGTAAGTTATTTTTCGAATAATTGGAATTGGAACATTAAAAGAGTTGTGTAAACATTGTATTATAGTGATTTTACTGTAATAGATATAACTATAGGCATCTCAAATTAGCAAAGCTAAAGCACAAGCTGCCTATTATCCCCGCTTTCTCTCTCCGTCTATAACCCTTGATTTAGCTAAGGTCTGTAAATGGTTGTTTTTCCACAGATATTAATGCACAAAGATTTTATTGTTTATTGTTGTTTTAAAAAAAGCAATATGTATGGATTGCAATAGTCGCGCGATTTACTACATACTTATGTAAATTACACAATTATATACTGTGGTCGTTACAATGCGTTTAAAATTATATTGTTCACTTTTTTTCATGCAACGCCTATATTTATACTTTGAACAATCATTATTATATATTGGTCAAAGCAACGTGTTGATCTGTTGCACAGATCATTGTGCATGAAATAAGATATCAGCGAGTACGCTGGCTCGGTCACGATCTGCGTGCCAATCCGGTACGAATAGTGCGGCGATCTCTTAAAGGAGAGCTACCATATGGAAGGCGCAGAGGTCGTTGCAGGCGACGATAGCACCACAGTGTAGAGAACGACTTGGCTTCTTCAGTTGTCTAAGACAGTATGAAAACCAAGCCCAGAAACAAAACCGTTGGAGCCAGATTGTTGACGCAGTAAGGGGCCAGTAATGGCCTTTAAACTCTCTTTTATTATTTATTAATATTATTCAAAACTTTCAAGAAAGGCGGATTAATTTAACATTTAATTTCCTATTTAGCCATGGATCCAATAAAAATGGTTCATTCCGCTCAGCTTGGTATCCAAATGAAATAGAATCCGAAACACTAATGGTTATTTAAGTTGGAGCCAATGGCTTTAGAACATGAGTAGGGAAGTATTTTTAAGTCTATAGACTAGACATAATATCCTTGCCTCTTTTATAGAGAGCAATTAATTGGAAGGAAGCATAAATCTATCAGTAACGTCATTGAACTGAACATTCTGGTTTATAGCAGAATGCCTTTTACTATCTGTGTGACTAAAATATTGTTGTGCTTTCTAAAGAACATACCTATGATATGCCCCTAAGGCACATGCATGTCGTGTCTGGCAGCGTCTTCCTAATTTATAATCAAATGAGAACGTATTAATGATAAAATTTATTGGAGAATGATACAAAATAAATTAAATTAATAATTAATAAATTAATTATATGTACATACTATTTAATTGCAAATACAAATAAATGTACAACTACTCTCATAATTTAATTACTAATTCTCATAAGGCTCACAAATAGACGTACTAAGCTAAACTTAATCTGTTAAATTACCAGCTTTGTCAAGCTTGTTGGAGGCATGGGAATGGGGTACGCAAATCACATAATCTCAATCTTTGCGAAAATGTTTCGGTTACTCTATACTACACCAATTAAACACCTTTGCTCTAGTTGGTTGAACGACAATTGTTGCCTATATACACACAACCGTGGTACGAAGTTTTCCAATGATGAAAAATACAATTTTTTTGTGTTGTACTAGCAAATCTTATAATATTATAAGGCCACGAGCTGTACGATTCAGTGTTCTATAGATTCCAGTTTGAGTTTGATATTAAGAAAATATATAAATTGAATTTAGATCAACATGGAAGTCGCCACCAAATAAAAAATTGTTTTAATAAATTGTTCGTCTTTATTATTCACTGAAATAATTTCGATCCTCTAATCCTTCGGGCATATAATTTAATCCTGATGTATCTTTTTGTCGCATGTTATATCCGGCTCCGTAACCAAGATTGGACATAAGTTTGGTTGGTGCATTTCGAAGATGAAGTGGCACTGATGGGAGAGCTCCTTGACAAGATTTGATGTCCATTTTGCATTTATTTAAGGCATTTTCCATATCACGGCTCTTTGGGGCTCGAGCTAAATACACAGCACACTGCGCTATTATAACATTTGATTCTGGCATGCCTATAAACTGAACAGCTTGAAGTGCGGCAACTGCAACTTGTAGTGCATTGGAATCTGCCAAACCAATGTCTTCACTAGCAGCTCTAATAAGTCGGCGGCAAATAAAACGTGGATCTTCCCCACCTTCCATCATTCTTGTACACCAATACAGTGCTGCATTATCATCTGACGCTCTGATCGATTTATGAAGTGCTGAGATGCAATCGTAATGCTGATCTCCCTTTCGATCATAAAGCAGATGAGACTTTTTTATTCCTTCTTTTAGACTCTCGATCGATATCATTTTAATCGAATTATGATTTTCTGTACTAAGTTCAGTGCCCGCTTTTATCACCTGCATTGTAATTTGTAATGTATTCAGTGCAATTCTGGCATCCCCATCACACATTTCTGCCAGCCACAGTACAGACGATTTTTCAATGGCCAATTTTGGTACAAATTCTTTGATATCGATATCATTCCCAGGATCCTCGAGTATGATAGTATCATAATATCGTAAACCGCGTTTTAAAATTTTGAGAAGACATTCGGTTTGTAATTTCTCCAACACAATAACCCGACACCGGCTGAGTAGCGCAGAATTGAGGCTAAAAGATGGATTCTCGGTTGTCGCACCAATTAAAACAATCGTGCCGTTCTCAATGTGCGGCAGAAAGGTATCCTGCTGTGCTTTATTAAAACGATGGATTTCATCCATGAAGAGAATTGTGCGTCGTTTGAATTTTATTTCATTTTTGGCCACTTTAACCACTTCTTTAACATCGTTTACGCCGCACATGGTGGCCGTGAGCTTGACGAACCGATATCCACACGACTGATTTTCTTTGCAACGTGTTGCTATTATATGAGCGAGTGTTGTTTTACCGCATCCGGGTGGACCCCACAAAATCATACTTGGTATTTCATTCGACTCCAGAGTTGTTCTTAGTATGGTGTTCCTTTCGGTGATATGTGTTTGACCATAGTATTCCTCGAGTGTTTTTGGGCGCATTTCTTCTGCTAGTGGAATATTTAGTTTTATTTCAGGTGGCTTTTTTAGTACTTCTACTAATTCCACCACATCATTCTCATTCGAAATGGTTTCAATTCGCGGTTTCTTATTATTAGTCGTTGAAGGTAAGGTCTTCGGTCGGCTGAATATATCAAAACTTCGTTTGGCAGTCTCATTTGAGACTGATTTAACCGGAGGCTGTATACTACTATCGGTTGATGATGAAGCCAAGAATAAACACCGATTTACATGATCCTCTATTTTAGCAATCTCAAAGGATTTATTACAAACTGGACACTCCGAAGCCGAACATCCAGATTCCGATGATTCCATGTTTACTAATTCGAATTTTGACAGACATACTGAGCGACGAGTTGGGCAAATGCGGTGAACATTCAAACTAATTTTACTTATACATATGTACAAATTTTACGATAATCAGAATCCTACTACAAAATTTGACAGTAATCACAATCACAACAAAATATCTAAACAGTAAACAGAAATAACTGAATATTAGGTACAAATTTACATGTAATAAAATCTATATAAAATTCATTAATATGCCTATAAACGAAATACATCAATTGTAAGTACTAAATTAAATCAAATTTACTAAACAATATTGTAAATTAAATTATTATTCATTGTAAAATACGTCTTGAAAATTCGCATAATTTGTGTTACATAAAATGCGCCATATTTGACAGGTATAAGAATTAATTGTTTGTTAATGTCAGGCGTTTTAAACCCGTATTCCGTGAAAAACTAGGAGCACAATGGTTCTTTTGAGCTCATATTCTACTAGCAGGTATTCGATACTAAATTACGTGCATTTCTAGATATTTTTACCAATTCCGTCTCATTTTCTTTTACCCATTACCGTCAATAGTTGTAAATCTCTCTCCGCTGAATTAATTATGTTACAAATATTTGTTTATCCGATTTAAAATAATATAAAATGACTTCAATAAGAGAAATTTTTAAAATCTAATAAATATTACCTGCAAATTTGTTCGTATTGTCTGCGATTTTGGTGAAACAGCATAACGATTACCGCACGCGGCACGACATTAATTTGCGTCATATAGAGGCCGTATTTGTTATCTTTCTATTAGATGATGAAAATAAACTCATGATATTTACATTGATGATACATTTATGATACTTTGTTGGCGTGCAGAATCCATGGTACTAGAAGCTAGCATTTAGGTATGCAATGTTGCATTAGTAATTTAAAACAGATACATGACCACAGGTGTCCTCCAATTGGCTGGCGACGGAGTATTGGTAAGACACAAAGCACTCGACGAGACTTGGAACAGCCAAAAGCCGCAGATTACAATGAATAAATACAAAAAAAAAAAAAAAGTGCATGGCATAAATATTTATTAGGTATAAAGTTTTTGTTGCAACCTAAGATAAATTTCCGCTAACCCCTTCGTTTAGGTAATTTATGGCGGCACCATACAGAGTAATTACATTATAAATTTTAATCAATATCTCAATTTCTCTTCTTTCGTGTCTCAACATTCACATTCTGTTTTTTAAAACATAAGCCTAGCAATTTCTTGACTGTTAAAATAATAATAGTAAGCACCAATAATACAAAGCTTATAATATCGATCAGCAAGTACTGCACCCAATTTAATTTCACTGCAGCTGATTTTAAATGATC
This sequence comes from Tipula unca, assembly GCA_951394425.1. Lineage (NCBI taxonomy): Eukaryota > Metazoa > Arthropoda > Insecta > Diptera > Tipulidae > Tipula > Tipula unca. The sequence continues at coordinate 129,197,730 of OX596381.1, read as the reverse complement.
CGCGCCTTTATGCCGTGCGACATATTCGATCCAAAACATTGTTGTTTCCATCGGATCGTTTATGTTATCCCTAAATATTAATGCGGCCTTTTTCGCATTTTCACTATACGATTTAACGTTAACTAGATCAATGATGCTATCATACAGGGCTTGTGTTGTTATATCTGGAAATAGTATTTGTTTTCCAAAGCCTTTATTAATACACTGCTTGGCATTTCTAAATTGATCCGTATAGAACGGAATGAACAATAACGGAACACCATTATAAATTGCTTCAGTGGTGCCAAATAATCCTCCATGGGAGATAAAAACCTTAATATTTTTATGCCCTAGAATATCCGATTGTGGCATCCATTTTCGTATGATTACATTTTTTGGGATATCGGATAAACTATCGTCCTCAAATTTCCATAGCACCGTTTGTTTTAGCTTCCCAAATGCAGCGATTATGGCCTTTATTTTCTCCCGTGGCATTTTACTACTTTGCATGTAACTACCCAAACTAAAATATATTATGCCATGTTCGGCTTCATCCAGAAGTTTTTGCAAATCAGTTGGTAATGGTTGTTGTGGCTTAATATGAGCTCCGGCTATATTCACTAGACTCGGCATTAAAGGCCGTGGTGGTGATAGCGCTAAATTATTGTTGATTAAAATGAGCGATATTTCTTTTTCTAGCTCGTAGACAGATGGAATTTTTGCATCAACTAGCGGTTGAATGAATTCATCTATCAATCTTTGATTTTCTGGCATATATATGAAGCGTCGCTTCAATGCATCATACCCGGATAATATTACGTTATATAAACGTTCACAAAATGACAAGTCATCACCTAAATCCAGTATCAAATGATGTGGTACATAAGACCATGGTGTAAGAAATCCCATCGCTCGGTCCATTGTATCAGCATGTCCAAATGTAGCTGGAATACGTTTTTACTAAGCTAAGCTACTATATAATATTCAATTTATTTACTTACATATTGTAATGACAGGAGCCTTGAATTGATATTTAAGAGCCAAGAAACATTCTTGAAACCATTGTTCATTTATTATTAGATCAAATTGCAAATCCTTCCGACTGATGAAATCCTGAACGGCTTTATTTTCTAGCGAGTGTCGTGATATTATAGGACCTATCATGAAATAGGCATCTACATTGTCAAAATCACTGGTTTTTTGTTTCGTGTACTGGTCTTCTATGTTCCCTGTCGTTACATAATTAATGATGTTAATTCAGTTTGATTTATACTATATCACTTAATACTTACAATACACACCGAGATCGATTGGTGGATCTATATAGATTTCAGTATAATTTTCCAATTTTTCTTTGTATGGGAGTCCTGTAATAGCGGTGACATGATGTCCACGATTCACTAATTCTTTAATAAATAATTTAAACATTAACCAATGACTCGGGCCTGGTACCGGAACCAACAATAGTATATTATAGCTTTGTGCAAAAGACAATAAGCTAAATGTAAATAATAAAACTTTTAAATTCATATTCACGTTATATGTTATATAGCTCGATCTGTTCTCTATTTCACAGACTAAATTAGACTGGTTGTTATTATCAGTAAGTTATTAGCTGTTGATAATTTCATTTTGTACGAGTAAATTGATTTAATACTTAATGCATACATAATATTTATGTATATAGACAGAGAGGAGTTATGTGAGACTTATCTTCTGCGTAATCTATCGTTTTTTGGGACCGATTGTATATTTTAGTCAAGTCATTCAATCGTGCTTAAAAAAGATAACGACTCGCGATTAGGTAGTAGATACATAATACTAAAATAGAGACATGAGTTTTTTTTAAAATTATATAATAACGAATGTCATAATTACATAATTAACAGCAGAGATAATTTAATAATATATTTTAACCTCAATCGGGCCTTGTTTACAGATACTGAGAGTTGAATGGTTTTGCCTGAATAGGATATGTTAAAAATAATCACAATTTACTTATTT